>BGPR01004373.1:98411-113749 GCA_013235015.1 Araneus ventricosus | reverse complement strand
AAGATTTCACCCATAAAATTTCGAAGCGATTTTCTGTTTCCTCTTCAAAAATAATTTCATTTTTGTGCGATAGAGGCATTTCAGGTATTGCTTTTTTATCCGGCGTCCTATGTTTTGCATCGAAACTTTTTCACATTCTTCTAGGAGCTTCTTACATGTTATTCGTGCTATGTAATTCGCAAATAGCAGTATTTTCATAGCCGTGGACCATGAAATTATGGGCTACAATTTGCATGTTTCTTCCACCGTTTTGTCCTTAATCTTTTTCCTATGTTTTGAGGCATTTATGATGAAAGATTTTATGACTGTTTAGACATTTCTCATGCTTCGATGGTATGCATCGATTTCTAAATTTTAATCCGAAGATTTTATTCGTAAAATTTGTAACTAGAGTGGAAAGTTTCTGCTATCTGCAAATCCAAAACTATTTTGTTTTTGTGCTTTACCGATAATTTAGGTCTTGCCTTACTATAACGAATCATATGCTTCATACCGATGCTGTTCGACTTTCTTCTGGGAGTACCTTACACGTTGCGTGTAATTTATAAAGCGCAGTGTTACCATATTCTTGAATCTATGGAATTTTTCCAATAAATGAATGAAAATATGAAAAAATATTCTATGTATTGTGCATATGAATCGATTGATTTTAAAAGGGGACTTCTAACATTTGAAAAATTTTACAGGGTGAGGAAAAAACGAATGGGCTGTAAACAACATTCAAATTAGGGTCCAAGATATCTCTAGTGAGTTTCGCAGTAGAAAATGAACCGATTAACGACAACCGAAAAATATTACAATTTTTATTTTAAGCAAAAATCAAATTTAAATTTTGCAGTCCCCTTTTAACATAAAATAATATAAAAGTTTCAAAATTTTAGAGAATAACTTATTATAAAGCCAAGGATATTATTGAAACTTAACTAAGATTCAAAATTTATTTATTTGAGAGTAAATTTAAATTTAAAGGCTCAAAATAAAATATAATTATAGTTATTCGTTTTTAACTAAAAGTCATTTAGAACATAAAAAAATTCAAGGAAAAATGATTAGAATCCAGGCATATCAGGGAAACTCAAATATGTGCGAAATTAGTTTATTTAAAAGTAAACTTAAAATTATTCGTTTTTAAGTATTCAGATTTAAGGCGAAAAATTCATGGAAAATGATTATAAAGCCCGGAATATCAGTGAAACTGAAATAAAATTAAAAGTGTATACTTTTGCAAAGAAATTTAAATTTGAAACGCCACTGGTTTTGAAGTAAAATTCATATTTAAAAAATTCAGGGAAAACAAATATAAAACAAGAAATATCAATTAAACTCAAATAAAATTCAAAATTTGTTTATTTGCAAATAAATTTAAACTCAAATAAAACAAAATAAAATGTTAAAATTTTTCGTTTTTAAGTAAAATTCAGATTTGAAAACAAAAATTAATAGTAAAATTATTGATGTAAATGAATATTAGTCCCCTTGAGGGTAAATTGAAGATCCTCTTCTGCGCAGAAGTCCCCTTTTAACATCATACGGAAACTTCGATGCTTTATTACAACATGACTGTGAATGGCAGAATTTCAGGTTTACACCGAACGATGCAACTATCTTCATCAAATCGAAATCGCAAATAAAAGTAATTTAGGCTGAATCTGCAGAAGTCGCGTTTTAAAATCAAACGGTTCATATACAGTGTACTCCCGATTATCCTGGTTAATCACCGGGAGGGATCGCACGGACAATTGAAAAACACGGATAATCCGAAAACTCCTTTTTATTAAAGAAAAAATAAACATCAGTACAAAAATAATAAAAATTACTAACATTTGCATGCTGCATAACATCAAACTAGAAATTTTCCTTTTAACATTTACTGCTTTAAAAAATCCGTTACGCGTCTTTGCTACTGTTGTTTGTCAATCTCTTGTCTTATATCGACTCATATTTTACGAACCGAAGTAATGTCACCGTAATCAAATCCTCTTTGTCCCATATAATCTAACACAGTTTCCACAGAGTATAGAGCAGCAGAAAGAGGAATTGCATTTCCCTCATTTAGTACATCTTCTGCATCAGTACTAGCTGATTCTCTCTTATCAAGTTTTTGAAGGATTTCTAATTTTTGTTTAACATTTAAAACGTTTCGTTTTCGTTTCACACCACTCATTTTTACCAGCAAAAAATTTCACGTTACTAACTGACGATAAACAAGACGCAAAAACTAAAGGAGCAAGTGCGAAAGTGAGAGAAGACGAAGAAGTTAAAGAATGACGTGTCAGGAAGAAACGTGTTCGTACGAGAACGAACTAGTAGGAAGTGGATGATTCATTTCTCGGAAAATTAGGGGTTCAATTGGTAGAGATTGCACGTGGAGGGAGAAAAAAATCTTTTCTTTAGCCTCCGCCGTCATGGCTCACTAGTTTCACGGAATGAATATCTTGATCGAACATCAACATCGATTTTACATGAATGATAAGCGTGAAATTGTTTCTCTTTAAATTTTTTTGTGAGTCCGGAATGAGGACGGATAATAGAGAGTATACTCTATAAGCTTCTGAATTCGGATTTTAGAAATTTTATTGAGCACATATACAAAATAAGACTTTCTAAGCAATATAAAATTTCAATTGATATTTTCTTAATATTTCTGTAGACCAAATGGAAAGGAAATAAATTTTCTGAGCAACTTATTATTTTTAATATATCTTTTGCTGTTTTAAGATTAAATGTCTAAAACATTTAAATTCCTAATGTGTTTTTAATGCTCTTGTGATTGTGCGTATTCAACTATTAAATTTTTATACTTTTTACTAACGCTTATAATGTTCAATGTCTTCTGCTTTTAATTTCTTAATATTTTTTTAATGTTTTTAAGATGAATTTATCCAACTTTTAAAATGCATTTTTAACGGTTTAGAGATGGTTAATATTAAGCTTTTAAATTCGTTATGCGTTTCTTAATGCTTCTATAGTTCAGTGTTTAAAACTTTTAAATTGCAAATATATATTTAATGTTTTTATGATGACTGTATACAATACCCACATTCGAAATACGTTTTCTAATGTTTTTATGGTTCACTTCTTAGAGCTTTATTTTTTATGAGCTTGAAGTTGACGAGTTTTTCTTGTAATGTGGAATTTCTTTTAAATAAGTAAAAATAATTAAATAAAATATAGCAAAACAGAGTAAAACTTTTCATTTCCTACTGCAATCTATATGTTATTTCATGATAATAAATCGTTGATGATGATTTAAAATGAATAAAAATTTTTAACATTCGATAGATAAAAATGATTATTTTAAAATTTAAGAATAATAAAAAAAATTATTAATTTTTATTAATATTATTTTGTAATAACAATTCAAATATTAGTGCAGCTATTAATTTTATTATATCTTGAAATCAGAGACGGATTTGGAGCTCACTTATATGATTTCTTAGAAATAAAAATAATTACTTGTGAATTTGAGTAAATAGGAAATTTATATTTCTTTCAAAATGAAACCAAACACTTCAGAATCGTTCCAAATGAAACAAGATTTCGAATTTCTTTCCTAGATAAAAAAAAATCAGAACAGATGGATGTAATAAAGTCTTAAATCGACGCTGCTGAGTGATAAATGCATCCGACTGCAAGGCAGTATATGGTCTTTTTATTTGTTAAGTCAATGGATTTTTTTTATTTCGTAGTGATTTGGAGGTTTTTCAATCCGTTTAAACCGAAATTTTCTTTTCCCTTACATTTCTTTCAAAAAGAAAGAAATTTAAACAATGATCTTCATGATCTGTATTTTTTTGACTAAGAACAAAGTTGCCTTTTTTCCTCTGGCATGATTTGCAAAAGTCGTAGTTTTTTTCCAGCTGGGCAAGATTTCATTCCTCTCTCTCTCTTTTTTGGAACCTATAACACTCTTTATTTTTGTAAGTATTGATAGAAAATCTTATTGCGAAATCTTTTTTTATATATATTCAGATGAACGTAAGTAATGTCTAATGGAAAAAGTCAAGTAAGTCGATGGAAATACTTGGAAAGTAAATATGAGATTTTGTATATAAATATCTGTAAATGGAGATTTTGGGTTAAATTAGGGTCCTTTAGAAAATAAAAAAATATATATGAATTGAATGGAAATGGGATATATTTTACTTAATGTTTTTTAAAAAGTACATTTGTTTTTCCTTTTAACGAACGAGAATTTTGCTTTACAAATCCACATTAACTTCATGCATTTTTAGCAATGGATTCGGAAATAATCCGCGCTTTTCTGCATGCGCCGGACGGACTTATTTTCATCCAGACAGGGTGAAAGCGAAGAATTAAAATCGTCCAAAACTGGTAGTCTCGGAATCATTTGCTGAACAGTAGATTTTTTTGCTGCGTCTTATTAATGAAATAATTTCTTCCATTGGGTATTTTCATTTTTGTAATGCATTATGTTTAATAAATTGTTGCTGAATTTTATCATTATGACGTTCATTTCTCTAAATAATAAATCTAAGATTCTGAAAATAATTCTTTTATCTAAAAATTTATATGAACTTAAAACTATTTGTCTATGTTTCTGGTTTTTCCCAGAATCCAGCAGGCGCACCCTCTATACTAACATGAAAGGTCGCGCATATTTCCTAGATACGCTGTAGTAAAATATTAATTATTACAAGGGTAATTATAAAAATAAAGTTTTAAATGGGTAAGGGCTAAATGTACAATTAATTTAAACAATTTCGGTTTGAAAAGGCGTGGAAACAATATAAAATTACCAAAGAACTAGCTCAATGCCCTGAAAATAAAATAAATGAAATTACCAATATTTCAACTGTAATTAAAACTGTGAAAACAATATTTAAGTGAAAAGCAATTGAAATTTAGATATGAAAAGCAAAAATTCAATTTCATAGTCATTTTATGGCAACGGTCACCCGTATCTCTAAAATACAAATATCTGATTCACCGAGTCCTATTAAAGCCTTGAGTTCCAAACAATGACTAACAGTTCGTCGAAAGGAGCTGGAAGAATAGACAAGTTCATACTTTCGTAGAAACTTCTGGTAAAAGGATATGAAACTAAATTCTTCATCTCTCACGTACTTTCCCCCTCTGGTAGGTTAAGAGTGCACTTCCATTTTCATTTTATTGAAATTAATGGCCCAAAAATTATTTTAATTATCCAGTTCATTAGAATTTTTAATGTTATTTTTCTTAGTGATAAAATAAATTCAATTATTGTCAATCGAATACTCAGAAATATTTATCTCCAAGGTCCATTTTACTCTGAGGAAGCTCATTTTACTTCTCAATAATTATTTAATTTTTTATCAATAATTATTTTGCGTAATTAATAATTTATTAATTATACAAAAATCTCTAACATTTTTACAATCTCTTAATTTTACTCTTATAATTTATTTATGCTTAGTAAAACTTTAAAGCAGCGTTCAAAATAACGCCTTTAATTTCCAAATATTGGCTATATTTGCAGGATATATGAATATTTCATTCGGAATTCATGAAGACAAGTTTTTCATATTATTTCGCTTCAGAACGAGAGATTAAAGAACCATAAGAATTATCCTATTTATTTATGCGCATTTCCTCCCTCAATTTATTAAGAGTAGAGAAGCAATTTGTAATTATGTGTGAGTACGCAACAAGGAAGACTTTTAGTAACACCTTTATATTGTTTCTGTCCTCTAGCTAAGAATTTATTACGCCACGGAACAGTACGGAAATATACGCAAATCTGTATGTCACGGAACAGTAAGGACATAAACGCTAAGTTATATGTCACGGATCAGTAAGGAAATATACGCAAAGCTATATAAAATTTGCTGATTAAGGTTACTCTGAGGAGAAACATTTCAACCTGAGAGATTAAATGCGAAACAATACACTTTAAAGCCTAGCTGCATTAATTCAAATTGTGGATTTTAATATGAAACACGAATAGATATTCTTTCATCGGGGCTATAAAGCATTAATAAGATATACAGGGTGTCCTATAATGGTCTTTATTATTCTAAACATTAATATAAAAAAATAGGAAAAGGTACAATTAAAATCAGGTTGCGACAAAAATAATGAAAAAAACTAAGGTTTTTTTTTATTTATTTAAGCTGCTATCACACGGAGAGCTATCGTGCGCTGTTATCTTGAGCATGCGTACAATGCCACTCAACAGAAAAGTTTGTTGCACGTGACGGATGGAGATAACCGGTCAGACAGGATTTCGGTATCGTGGAAAGCGAACTTCGTTACCGTCCAAATAACACCCGATTGGATTGAATTTTCACTGCTGACGATTTTTCGTCAGCGTCGTGAGCATTTTCAAGCCGATTGAATACAGCCCACCATTTCCGTCATCTCGTCTGACCGGTCACGTGCTACAAACTTTTTCGCTGAGTGGCATTGTACTCACGCTCAGAATAACAGCGCACGATAACTCTCCGTGTGATAGCAGCTTTACATTACCTTCAATTTGAAGAATGTCGAATATACTCTATTTCCAGTGAAATTTATTTTTGAAAAATGAAAAGCTGTTTGCGACAAAAGAATCAAGAAACCTATTTTTTTTACATTGGATCCTATATATCTGCACGTGACCGCCTTTAGTAGCATGAAAAATTTCCTGTCTGTACTCGATTTCTTCCACCCCCAACTGTTTTTTTTTTTAATTTTTTCAAACTTTTCCCACGCCTACACTTTTTTTGATAGACTTGTATGGTACAACAAGCGAAACTTTCGTTGCATGTTTTTCGGAGATTTCTATTCAGTGATCCGCCATACGCATTGTGCTCTTTACTGAGTGATTATCAACTTCTTTTATTACTACAGCTGTCAAGTAATTAGCGCAACTTGCTTCAGACTACTGATACTAGAAAAATACTGTTAGATTTATTCCTTTTCTTGCCGCAAATTGCATATATTTTCACCAGTGGTGGCTAGTGAGCTCAGGAACGAGAAGGGCTGTAAGATAATATTTATCAAGAGAATGCATTTTTAAGAAAGCTACTTTAACTTTCACTAGGCCAAATTTTTTAATTCCTAAACCAGATCTGAAATTTCCTGCTTTTCAAACAAATTAAATAGCCAGCATATATGACATTTACTACTAGTTTTACTAACAGAAAGTTAAGTGAATGTTGATATGACGATTCAGCTGACGGAAAAGAAAAAAATAACACTTCACTCCATAACACTCTTCCAGAAATTAATATCTCCTTCAAAAGAAATTCTAATTCTAGTCTTCTAACAAGAGATCGCAAATAATCAATCAACCAGATGTGTTTCTGTCGACGCAACACAAGTCAAAACCCAAGCATATAAGCAGCCAATGAGATTGCCACTTTGGGTGGGAATGAGGAAAAAAACGAAAGATAAATTAAAAAGCTTTTTTCTCGTTCAGTTGGCTCTGTGCAAGCCAGAGCTGCTCGCCCGTCAGTCCGTAGCCCGTCTAAGTTAAAGGGAGAAAGGTTGGTTTTTTCTCTCCGGATTTTCTGCGCAGTGAACGAATTTTATAGGGTGACGACAACTTTGCAGCTCAGACCTGCGTCTCCCATGCTTGCTGATTCCTTTTCTTTCTTCTCTTCAATTTTTTATTACTTTTTCTGCATTTTCGTAAGTCATGGAACTCGGAGATTGAAAAAGTAAGCGAATAAGATTAAAAACGAAAATATAAGTTTAAAAAATTCAGGGAGTGCTGCAGCTCTGCAGTCCCTATCGATGAGCCGCCACTGCTTTTCACTTTTTCATATTTTTGTTATTACTTTTAAAACTAATAAAGACCTTTCTCGGTCACCCTGCATTTAAATGCAGTAGAAAGAATTAAAAAGATTTAAAAATTCATTACGTAGTTGCATAGACAACTTTTAACTAGATATGCGATGGTGTGAGTAGTTACGTATGTCGCGCGATTGCGATATCGCGTTAATTGATTTAATTACGCATTTTTACCCTCTCTCTCCGAGCGAGGCGGTCCAGGGCGGTTTAAATATTTCCCCTTAACAGCGACGTAGGCCTGTCTGAGGCGGTTGGTTTCTTTTTAGTGGAAGTGAGGTTCTGAGCTGGCTCAGGAGATAAGCGCGGGAGGGGGTCTAATTATTCTTGCCAATCACAGCCCAATACCGTGTGCCTTAAGGGAAGGTTACAGCAGGGGTTGGATAGTAGGGTAAATGACCACCCAGGTGGGGAGAGTCCAATTCATGTCGCATCCTCCCCAAAAGGCCCGGTATTACAGGGGCTAGAAGAAAAAAGTCGTCTGGGAATTAAAGAGCTAATAAAACGTCACACTAACAGCCAACTTTACACGTTGGTTGTTTCTTATGCGTCACATTTCTTGAAATTCATCTCATCTTATATATTTTTTATAATTATTTTTTCGTTAATTCTGAAAGGCGATAGTATACACTAAAAATATTTTCTGCAAGTAAAGGTGAAAGAAGTATAAATATATCACGCGGAATTGGCGTTTAAAATATTAGTTTTTAATGAAACTGCTGCTGCAGCTATAATGTGCATTGACCGTTTTCGCATACTGGGTTTCCCATGTATCTATAATCTAGAAATTAAAGGCCTTTGAACAAAATTTAATTTATAGAACTAAAGTTTTAAAAAGTTTTAGTTCCCGCTACTTGGTCTCTCTAAGTGTCCGAATTTTTCAAATTTCTTAATCATACTTCTCAGCGCTATTCCATCTTAGGAAGTCGTCCAAGCCTTTGAAGGGTACAGGATGTTGTATTTTATAAAATGACATGAAAACTTTACTTTACTGAGCTTTAAACTTTAAACCTGAGGAAAGCTGAGCAACAGCAGTAATTTGCACATTTCGTCAGGCATTTGAATGAATTCTTCACCTGAACATTGTATGAAACCTTTTATTAGCATAAATGGAAATTTTTTTTATGTTTTTGACTCCTACAATTTTCAAATTGCATTTATCGGCGATATTGAGTACAAATTTTCTCTCCCACGGAATCTGCGTCACTCCACGCATTTAAAAGTCCATATAAAATATTAATTTCATTCCAATAATTATTTGGAGTTATGAATCCTACCATCACGGAAAATTATTTTATAAGAACCCGATTGAATGGCTTCTACAGGAAAAAACTGAAGGTTAGTTGTCTTTGGTATTTAACCGAAACAATATTTGAAATTCTGCAAAACCACCGATTATTGATTGATTACATTATATTCATAACTCCATATCCTTACATAAAAGTATCATAATAAATACATTATTGTGTTTTAAAAAAGTGATATCGTGAGAGGGGCATATAGAGTAATTTAGATTGATTAATAATAAATACATTTTTTGAGAAAAAATAGTTCAACTTTACTTCAATAATTATATGCTTCAAAAGACACTCATAAATATTTTTAAGCTCATCTTTCAGTTCCATTTTTAACATATACTTAATTGGATTAATTTTTCAGTATTTAATTTCTCTCAAAGTAACAAAAATTAATAATTCTACAATAAAGGATTAACTGCTTCATAAATTACTAAAGATTACTTCGGTAAATTCCTGAATCATTTAACAGTTTCTAAAAGAATTGCACTTCCTCTAAGTCAAGACAAGTTAAGAGGTTTCTTCCAAAGTCACTAAACCAGCGAGTCCATTAAATGACTTCAATTAATAAAAATAAACAAGAAATTAAGTAACAAAAATTAATAATTCTACAATATAGGATTAACTGCTTCATAAATTACTAAAGATTACTTCGGTAAACTCCTGCATCATTTACCAGTTTCTAAAAGAATTGCACTTCCTCTAAGCCAAGACAAGTTAAGAGGTTTCTTCCAAAGTCACTAAGCCAGCGAGTCCATTAAATGACTTAAATTAATAAAAGTGAGCAAGAAATTAAGTGAGGGGTAAGAGGGAGAGGTTGCATTGCATATCAAGAAAAGAACGGAAATTATCTCATTCTTAAGATTCCAAAGAAAATTTTAAATAATGATATGTATATAGTTTTATTATTCTGAGCAATTGTTTTTACTCTTACTGCTTTATTTAGGTAAATTAAATGCTTTTCTTTAGCTTAAAAATCCACAGACACATGCTCTTTTTCTTCTTACGTCCCAACAAATTGAGAAAATCTCTTTAATCTAATGGGGTTTTATTTACTGAAAAAAGAATTCTCCATAAACTTTGTTCAGGGCATTTGACACTCAAAAATAGGAGATAATTTGAAAAATTATTTTATTTATTAATTTGTAAAAGCAAAGAAATACTATAACGGATAATGTTTTTGCAGCCTAAAAGAGTCGTTTCATATGACGTCGTCATATGGAAAGGCAACTGTGCATGTCATCTTAACTTGTATCTTTTGTTCTATGCAGTTAACAGTTGCAGATGTTAACAGTGCGTATGCGCGTGCCATCGGAAATTCTACCTATGTATAAAACATTGCGCATTTATATGAAGCATAAAATACATGTTTTTATTGTTCTTTATTTGAATATTATAATGTGTGCCCAAATGAAAAGGAGACTACAGTTATATGTAAAGAAATTTTAATAACAATATTCTATTTACAGTTCATGTGGAACAGTACAACTATAAATAATCGCCATTGGCATTGATACACTGATACCAGCGCGTAAGAAGGGAGTGGATGGCTTCAGTGTAGAAACTGCTGGGTCAGACAAACACCCATTCTAGCCGTCTTCTGATTCTCTGACAGATTCTTGGGCACCCTGTGCACAAATTTCGTCATAACCAAGATTTTTGTGGAATATGTGATGCACAGTGTAACAGGTGTAAAACTCATGGTTGAGGGTGGTTGTGCAGCTTCTTTTTAAGGAGCACCCAAAGGGTAGAAGTCTGACTTGGCTCCTATGCCTACTGACTTTAGCTGGGCATATTGGTTTGGCCTTCACACCTAGGGTGGCCCTGCCAGAAGAAAATCTCCCGATGTACCTCACCCAGACCGCCCAGTGTCCCCCCGCCACGTTGAGGCAGCCATTAGGACTTGAGGGGGGTGATGCACAGTTCCTTTGCTTATCGACAGTTACACATCAATTTCACGTGTGATGATCCGACGATTCTGCTGTATGAGCTCATCCACAGCCGAAACTGTTGGTCACAACGTGCACCTGCCCAGGGCGAGGCAAGTCCTTGATGTTTACGCGTCCCGCCTCATAACGCTGACACTGCCGGAATATGGTGACCTCTTTCATCCTACTATAAATTTGTGAAGCATGCTCCCCTTGTGCTTGAAGAAATTTGATAACTGCTCTTTGTGCTGATCTGGAGGAATACAACATGCAATGAACTACGGAAACAGCTCTACAGAAATAAAGATATTGATGCGAAGCCGTTAACTGCGCAGGTGCAACTGGGAATACCACCACGCCATCTATCGGATGCTATATTAACTCAGTGGGATTTGATACAACGCCGATACTGCTAAGGTCTCCTTTTCATTTGGGTACACCTTATATAATGGAAAAGAGAAAGATGATTGTCTACTTTTGTATTTTTTCTACTTTTTACTTAACAACCCTGGATATTTAATTATGTGCTTTGAAAATTGGACGAGAAGTCCATAAGTCCTACATGAAAGTTTGGACTATTTTCTTTAAATATTCGAATAATATTATAAATATAATTAACTGAATTTAGTGGAAATTCAGAAAACGTCAGCAGTATTTTGATTAGGTGTATTCTTCCAGTACTAATAAACACAAATAATTCTATTGTAAATAGGAAATGATTTAAAATAGATTAGACAAAAATAGAGGGATTGTGTCAATTATTTGCAATGGACTTTTCAGTTTCTATTGACGACAAGTAATGAAAGAAATCCTGAAATGTTCCATTTTATTACACGACAAAAGGAGTTCGTATTCTTGTTCAGTTTGGAGGGAAAATGATATATCAAGAAATACTTGTCATTGGGTTATGGTTCATTCTTCCAATCTTTAAAACACCTCTACTATTAACGCTTTTACAATATTTAAACACAATAATATCGATAAAGATATGAAACAACTTCATGCCGTCAAAACTTTCAGTTTCATACTTATTAAACTTCACATCTTATGCAGAGCTGCCGAATTCCCACCTTCCGATGGAATTAAAAAGAACAGAAAATCTTATGTTAGGAATCAACGACACAGGACCAAAACACAACAAAGTCAATGAATAATAAAGGTAAATGCAAATAATATGGAAGAAATTGCGACAGAACTATCTAAAGATATAGTAAACAATGTCATAATTAAGCCTGTAGTGACCATTTAAAAGAAGTATCTATATATATAAAACGCTAAGGTGGAAAAAGGACGTGGCGGAAAAAGGGGTTAATTTCTCTTTTGTTGGTGGCAACGTCTGTTACCAAACAAAACCGGAAGCCTCCGCCATGTTAGGCATGACTTCATAGGAATAGCCTGTCACTATATTCGTTGTGGTGTAAAATAACTTTCTCGCAAAAAATGAGTTTAAGACATAGAGTTTACAAAATTTCTTACAATATAATGAAACTTTGGATGAAATGATTCAAAAGAGATCAGTTAGAAATGAAGGATATGGCTTATGACAGCCAGAGAACTTTCAGTTCAAAGTCAAAATAGTTTAAGTCAGCGATTTGGGTTTTTATAAAAAAAAATGGTTAAATCAAAAACATGCAAATAAATTTTATCAAACCAACCCCTCAATCTAAAATTCAGCAATCTTTAAAATTCCAAACAAGGATATAAATGACAGTTGAAATAAGAAAATCGATGTTCTCCTCCCAACCATGCGTTCCGATAGTACAGGTGTCAAGGCATTGCAATGGAATTCAATAATCCGGGGTTCGGTCTCTGAAAAACAAGTTTTTTCTCCAATTTAAGTTTCAGATAATATTTTCCTAAAACTTGTGGAAAAATAATTTTTTTACTAGATTTTATTCCTTTTTCCAAACATGGTATATTATCTGATAAATTTAAAATAACTCCTAATGTAAATTCCATCTCTGCAATTTACAAGTGTTCTAAATTAAGAAAAGAATAAAAACTGTTTTTAAAAACACTGTTTCATTAGTGTACAAAAAAGTTATTTTTTATTTTAATTATTATCTACATTTTATTTTTTAATTTAAAATTCATTATTATAACTATAAATTTTTTTAACAATTTCTTCTTAAATTCATAAGCAGATGGCGCCACTGGCATAAAATAAGTTAATCGGTTAACTAAAAAAAAAACTTAAATAATTAAAATAGTGTATTGTCATAAAGAAAACACGAATGTACAATTTAACAATTGGAAAATACCTGTAAATAGCATTTTATCCCTTACTACTGTACCTGCAATTAAAGTTTCATTTGCCTGTGTAGTACAAAGAAATAACGTTTTATTAAAACGCACAATTCCTGAAAATAACTTTCTATTCGATCGCACAGTGCCTACAAATAACGTTTTATTCGAACGCATTGTACCTGCAACTGAGTTAGGCTAAGTTTAAGGACCAAAAAATATTATTCCTTCTTGATTAAGGTGAAATCATTAAAAGGAAATCAGCTTAAGAGTTTTATTTATTAATATTATTGTGTTTTTTTCATGTTACTAGTGCTAAGATGTCACATCACAATCTCTTTATTAATAATATTAAATCTAATTTGTTTTTAGAATTAATTTTTAGAATAATTATATTTGCTTTACTTCTGCAACTCTTATGTATTTGTTTATTTATGCACTTTCATAATTTTCTTTGAAACTTTTATTTGAAGAAAAATATCTTTTTTGAGGCTAAAAAATTAAGTTCAAGCATCAGAATCAAAGTAAAGCTGATTCACACACACACGCACGCGTACACACACGCACGCACGCGTACACACACGCACGCACGCGTACACACACGCACGCACGCGTACACACACGCACGCACGCGTACACACACGCACGCACGCGTACACACACGCACACACACACGCACACACACAAAGATTTTCCAATAATTGTGCTAGGACATGCAGTGTCTTCACTGTAGCGAGCGAAGTGAGCAGGGTTTGCTTAGCAAACCTGGGCTGATTGCTTAGCAATCCTCCTGGAGGTTGGCGAGCTTTAGCGTGAAGGGGGCACAGCCTCCTAGTATTTAAAATGTTGTGATTTCTCATAGTATTTTTCTAATCTCCATAAAAATATTCAAAATAGTCATCTAAAATTATTTTTGCTCCTTTCTGCATTTCTTAGATTATTATTATCTAAATTCTAGCTGATATATATTTTCTAAGAAAAAAATATATTTTGCAAAAAAGTAAAAGAAAAAGGGGAACTTATGGACCCAGCGCGCCTAATCGTGTAACAAAATGTAGCGCACCTACCGGAGAGTTAAACAAAATAGTTTATGTTTAAATACAATAATTAAAATTTTTTGACAATTTTCGCTTTCATATTTTACTGAAAGGAAGTGCAAATAGTTTTATATTAAGTGTTATTTTGTATCTTGAGTGCATGATTTTGGATAGGGTAATTTAATTTAAAACTAATAATTATGTATATTGCAAATATAGTGCCCGTTTGTGCAAATTACTAAATTGATATTTGATGTTTTTATTTACTAATAAGAACTTATATATTAAGACCCCCCACCAGTGGCCAAAAGCATGGATAAAGATGCATGAATTGGAGAAAGGAGGCCTTCTTGTGCTCTATCGAACATTATTAAATTATCTACTTAAATTATCTATCTATTATCTATTAATATCACAAGTAAAATTAAAAAGTGATGCGAAAAATGAACTTTATATGAGCTCAAATTAGAGCTTCTATTTAAGGTTAGGCTGATAAGATTCAAGGAGGTGGCAAAGAGAAGCCAATAATAAATTGGCACCCAAAATTACAGTGTAGCTCATAACTGACAAATGAAAAGTATAATATTTGCATTAATCAAATAAGAATGAGTACGTGCCTTTCCTTTTAAAGTTAATGCAATCTAATCAGATAAGAAATTTGCATTTCAATTTTGACATTTCGGATCAAACTGATCTAATCTGCCGAGAGGAAAAGGAGGAGAGGTAAAAGAAGAGCTCATGCGAAATATAAATCTTCGTATTGATTCCTTCTGATTAGGAATTTGTCTGGCTTTTTTCACGTAAGAAAGCAAATAGAATGAATAGATAAAATGTTTACCGCTGAGAACTACCTAGCAAATTTTTTAATGTTATCTCATGTAGGGTTGACGATAAAATCGGAGCGAGGTTTTCATTTCTTACACGATTTCTATTTTAATTTCTCATTTGCGAAAATAATGTTTAGAAATGTCAAAAAAATTATGCTTTGAGATCTATGAATCTCCATGTTTAAGCCTGTTAGGAGTACAATTATTTAATTTTTCAGACTGTTAGGAGTACAA
>BGPR01004373.1:80623-98401 GCA_013235015.1 Araneus ventricosus | reverse complement strand
CTGTTAGGAGTACAATTATTTAATTTTTCAGACTGTTAGGAGTACAATTATTTAAGGACTGTTAAGAGTACAATCATTCAATTTTTCAGACTGTTAGGAGTACAATTGTTTAATTTTTTTGGATTGAGAAATTATATCAATGAATCTTTCTGTCAAGCTTCGCGTATCTGACGAAGATAACTCATAAATGCGAAGAGCTAGATGAATGAAGTTTGGCATGTCAATTTTATTTATAACTTGTAAATCCTTTCAAATTTTAAGCCGAAGAGCTCAAGCGGAAGGTGAGGTGCTGTTTCAAAATGACTTTGTTTCTTCAGTGTGCAATGTAGCTAACCCCGAAACCAACCATATTGTGGAGATAGTAAGAATTTGAAAGAGAGAACATTCCCCATTATTATTTTCTTATCAGCAGAGAAGGTGCATTGAATCATTAAAATGTTTTAGTCAGTATGGTTACCTGAAAAACATATTTTCCCCATCTTTCATGGTGGGTAAAAGATGTAATCGGATCGAACGTTTTATTCTTTCTAACGTTGGACTACGTTCCTCCCTTTGGGATCTCTGAAAGGAATTTGATTGACACGTCAAAATGCCACAAAAAGACGTTGTATGGGAGATCCTCTATATCAAGCTAACTACATATGTTACAAACATAACTAATGTATTATTTTAGAGATAAAGGATAACAACAGAAGTTCCAAAAAAATTGAAAATCGAAATTTTAGTTCAGCGGCTACTGAGTCGCAAAGTTGGGCACAAATACGTATGAGTTGGTGACGCAATCCTCTATATCTAGATAACTACATATGTTAAAAACATAACTAATGTCTTATTATAGAGAAAAAGGGTAACAACAGAAGTTACGAAAAAATTGAAAATCGGAATAGTATCTTAGCGACTACTGAGTCGCAAAGTTGGCCCACGAGCGAAATACGCAGGAGTGATCGCTGAGGAGTTACTCCACAACAGATTCTCTATAAGATTATAAAAATATTGCGTCTTGAAATTGTCGATGGTATAAGGAGCTAGTTCCGGTGTGTCCGCAACACGGAAAATGTTACTCGGAAAGAAACAGAGAATCCAGCATTCATCAACGAGTGTGTGGAGAAGAACTTTTCTTTCTTGAAATCATTCCATTATTAATTTCCTCCAATTTCCATACATTAGCATTTCAGAGAAACAAAAGAGAATTGAGAGTAACTTCGAGAAACAAAGGAGAATTGAGGTTAACTTCGAGAAACAAAAGAGAATTCCGAGTAACAAAGAGAATCCGAGAAGCTTCTAGGAACAAAAGAGAATCACGAGTAACAAAGAGAAACCGAGAAACTTCGAGAAATAAAAGAGAATTGAAAGTAAATTCGAGAAACAAAAGAAAATTGAGAGTAACTTCGAGGAACGAAAGAGAATCACGAGTAACTTCGAGAAATAAGAGTATCGCGAGTAACTTCGAGAAACAAAAGATTATCGCGAGTAACAAAGAGAAACCTAGAAACTTCGAGAGACAAAGGAGTCACGCGAGTAACAAAGAGAAACCGAGAAACTTCGAGAAACAAAAGAGTCACGCGATTAAAGTAGTCCTACGCCTTTAACATCAGCGGCTGTTTGAAAAAGACAGCCTCCCGTCATTTTTTAAAAAATTTATATGTTCTTTTAGCTTTTCATTTTAACTTTCTTCGCTTGGTACTAAATCTTTCAAAACCCCGTCGCGCGTCTCGAAGATTTTTCGCTTTCTGGAAAGCTGATCAGAGGAATGTACGATCCAAAGGGATGGTAAATAATATTAAAAAGTCTCCAATATTTTATGTCCAAACATAAACAAAGTTCTAAAACGTGTCCTAGCAAAAGAGGGTCGTACATTTTTAAAAATATATATACGGCGTTTTGGATAAGTATCCTCTGCGCTGAAACGATTTTTCATTTCTTTAAAAGCTGCAGATGACACAAAAATAAAAAATAATATATAATATGCATGAAATATTTAATCTTTCACCACATTTTCCGTTGTTTCATCGAAGCATACCGCCAACATACCTTCCCTTGATCCTTTATTGTACTTTATATCCTCCCTTAAAGGGAATTCAGATACATAGATCCGTCTTAGTCAGATTGAAAAGCAATAAAAAAAACGCAAATTCCTGAATTCGGCCGCTGACTTGAAACAGCGGAAAACCTGTTACCTCGATCCTTCTCAGAATTTACTTTATTTTCTTCTTGCGAATCTCCGATATCTTTTTTCATTCGTCTTGAGATATTAATGGCAAACGCTTTTATGACTGGTTGGATATTTCTCATGTTTCACTGAAATGCATCAGTTTCTGGATTTTCATAGGAAGGTTTCACCCATAAAACTTCGGATTCGAGCGAAGTGATTTTGCTGCTTGAGTGCCAAAAATATTTCATTTTTGTGCGATACCGATGGTGCACACGATGGTGATTTAAAATCGTCAAAAGCGGAAATTCAAACCAATCTGGTGTGACTTTGACGGTGACGTAGTTCGCCTTCCACGCTACCGAAATCCCGTTTGACCGGTTGTCTCCATGTGACACGAGCTACCAACTTTTCTGCTGAGTGGCATTGTACTCATGCTGAAGATAACAGCGCACGATAGCTCTACGTGTGATAGCAGCTTAAATAAATAAAAAAACCTTTGTTTTCTTCATTATTTTTGTCGCAACCTGATTTTAATTGTACCTTTTCCAATTTTTGTTATTAATGCTTAGAATAATAAAGACCATTATCGGGCACACTGTATATCTAATTAATGCTTTATAGCCCTGTTGAAAGAATATCTATTCCTTTTCGATATTAAAATCCACAATTTGGATTAATACAGCTAGGCTTTAAAGTGTATTGTTTCGTATTTAATCTCTCAGGTTAAAATGTTTCTCCTCAGAGTAACCTTAATCAACAAATTTTATATAGCTTTGCGAATATTTCCTTACTGTTCCGTGACCTATAGCTTTGCGTATATATCCTTAATGTTCCGTGACATACAGCTTTGCGTATATTTCCTTACTGCTGCGTGACATATATTAAAATCGTCAGAAGCGGTAATTCAAACCAATCTGATGTGACTTTGACGGTGACGTAGTTCGACTTTTACGCTACTGAAATCCCGTTTGACAGGTTGTCTCCATGCGACACGTGCAGCAAACTTTTCTGCTGAGTGGCATTGTGCTCATGCTCAAGATAACAGCGCACGATGGCTCTCCGTGTGGTAGCAGCTTTACACATTCTTTTTGGAGTGTCTTATATGTTGCGTGAAATTTGTAATGAGCAGTATTTTCATCGACATAAGCCCAGAAAATATGGGCTTATATTTTCTGGGCAAATATTTATATCTTCAAAATAATTTACATACTTTAGTTTCTGGTTTTAGTTCATGCGTCAAATTTCACATTACTTCACAAAAAATATATTTAAAAAAATTACAGCATTTTATCTGTTAATCTTTGATATATCAACTTCAGTTAAATTGATTTTACTTGTAAACCTTGAAATCTTATATATATCAGTAGAGAAAATTTTCTTGCAATATTTGTATAAATATTTTTCTGAAGTGAGGCTCATGCACTTAAAAGAATTTTAAAATTTCTGTTATTGGTTATGATTTTGAACTTGATATTATTTATATTATGGTCAAACTTTAATATTAGTAAACATTTTTAAGAAACTTAAACCGCTCGCTTCATTGTACATTTACAAATAATTTTATTACAAATAATTAATATTTATAAAATATATGTCCTCTAAATGAAATGTGGATCCTCTAAAGGATAATAGTTTATCCATTAGAGGACTTAGAACACATCATTCTAATATAGGACCACTTTGTAGCTTGATAGTTCCTGCAATAGTAACATATTCAATTTTGCTTTGGTACTTTGTCTTCTAATTTTTCGTTTTATAGTTTCCTTCTTTTAAAAGATGAATAATTTTTTTCTCAAATAATTTCTCTGGTACCGTTTTTTCATCAATTAATAATTGTAATTGAATAAAAGAAAATATATTCTTCTCGATTCTATAGGTTTTTTCCTATGTTTTCATTAATGTAAATGACTCGTGTCGTAATGGATATGCTTTTAAAAAAAAATAATTTTTATTTTCTTTTCTCATACAAGGTTTTGTACATCTTTCATTTTCTTTCACTTATCTCCATTAATTAAAGTTTCTTGCTAATGTCAAGAAAGAAAAAGTGAGAAAAGTCACCAAGACTAAAACACATTCGTGTTTATTTAGTTTAATAGTTTAACGAGGCATTTTCATAAAAACCTCAAGAAAAAACAGTGATTGAGAATAATTTTTCTACTATTCCATCTGTTATTCTGTTCCGAAGCATATATGAGAAAAAAGAATTAGCGAAATGTATTTTGCTAAAAAAAGATTTCTGTGAGAAAATAGAACCTTATTTAATGAATTAGAAAAACAATATATATCATTCATTCCTTTACAAAAAATAAATTATATATCATTCATTTGAAGAAACTTCGCTTCCTAAAAGAAATTGGTTGGAGTAATTCTGTGCTTAAATGAAGTTGAAAAATAATTTGACAAATAATTTGAAAAATAGTTTGTAGTCCATAGCCTGTAGAAATAATTGCAGGACCAAGCCTTAGGATGGGCATTATGAAGAAAAATGTGTTATTGTATAATTAATTGTTTAAAATGGGATTTAGTTAAGAGCAGGTTTTATACGATAGATGAGGTTACCCAAAACAATTAATTCTTAAATAAGTGTATTATTTTAAAGTACTTCCTTGTAAACCGACGATTTCAGCAGATCTCTCTTCAGAAGCATTGGATCCATAGTTCAGGATTCGTCTGGCTGTTAAATTTTTTCATGGCTGCTTCAACAGCATCCAATCCATCTTTAACAGCAATTTTAACATCAATGACATAACTTGTATGTTATTAACTCTCGTTCTTTCATTGCTTCAACCTGAGTTGTTTCATTGTCGCTCTCTTTAAGATGCTCTCAACCAAACTGATGAAAAACAACATTAAAATAAATCTACGAAGGAAAAACATTTCTTAAATAAGTGTATAATTTTAAAGTGCTTCCTTGTACACCGACGATTTCATCTGCTCTATTATACTCTCTCTTGAGTAGGATTGGATCCATAGTTCAAGATTCGTCTGGCTGTTAAATTATTTTCATGGCTGCTTCAACAGCATTCAATCCATCTTTATCAGCGATTTTGACATCAATGACATAACTTGTATGTTATTAACTCTCGTTCTTTCATTGTTACAACCTGAGTTGTTTCATTGTCGCTCTCTTTAAGATTCTCTCAACCCAACTGATGAAGAACAACATTAAAATAAATCTACGAAGGCAAAACATTTCTTAGATAAGTGTATAATTTTAAAGTGCTTCCTTGTACACCGACGATTTCAGCTGCTCTATTATACTGTCTCTTGAGTAGGATTGGATCCATAGTTCAGGATTCAGGCTGTTAAATGATGTTCAATGCTGCTTGAACAGCATTCAATCCATCTTTTAGGACTGATTTTGATATCAATGACACACAGGGTGACAATTATTGAGCTGTATAGAATAAAAAATAAAATATTCAAAAACTACTAAGTTCAAAAAATTTATTCAAATTTTAAAAGTAACTACAGATATTCGGATTTAGTTTGTGACATGTTCGATATGTTTCCCATCAATGGCTATGACGTGGCGCAGACGAAGAGCAAAATTCTGCAAAAATCGCTGAAGTGTCGAGACATCGACACTACCAGTTCTCTCGATCTTTTCAATCCCATTTTTGATTGTTATAACATTTGGGCCGGTTGTCTTCAGCTTATACTCGGTCTCAAATTTCCTTTGGGCCGCAATCGGGCTGTTATTGCTCAAATAGTAGGCCTTGACGATCGATATGCATTCTGAAACGCTGTATTTCGACATTTTCAACGAAAAACGATACAACAACAACAATAAGAGTGCGCATGCTCAAATGCCCTGCATTCAACCGCCAAGTTTTAACGGAATCTCGCCAACGGTTCAAAAAATATCAAGGCTTTTTTCATATAGTTCAATAATTGTCACCCTGTAACTTGTACGTTTTTATCTCTCGTTCTTTCATTGTTTCAAGCTGAGTTGTTAAATTGTCTCTCACTTTATAATGCTCTCCAGCACTTTACCATTCATGAAAATCTTCGGTTGAAGCGAGGTTGGTTGGTTAGTTTGTGGGAGTTTTATGGTGCAAGAGCAAGATCTGGCTATGTTCCGCCAAACGTGCGGTATTTGAAAGCTTGTTTAAATTCTGAAACTGGTTTAGTAGACGCATGTTATAATAACGATCATTATGTTATGTTATAATATATGCTAATGTATAATGTTATAATAAACATGCTTAAGATATAAAAGTTTATGTACAATACATAATCTGAATAAGAACAAGGATGCAAAGTGAATGAAAATCAATTTCGAGATTTGGGCAATAAACAAATCTCCAAAATGAATAAGAAAGACCTGAAATACCAGAAACGATCCACAAGGAAATCCTTTAGAATAAAATGTATAAAACAAACTTCGTTAATTAACCTTTTGGAATAAAAAAAAATTTAAAATACAATTCATGTCGAAGTGCAGAAAATAATAATGCTATAAGCGTTTGTACTTTGTGGTCCAACATAATTTTTCTCTTGTTCTTAGGTTTCGGTTGAAACGAAAAGTTTTCCGATCTCATTTGCTAATGTGAAAAATTGGTTAATAAGGAAAGAAAAAGAGTTAAGGCTTTCTGTAATTACCTGTACCATATTAATATCCTGTATCATATATTAAACTTATCATCTAGATTAATTATGTTTTGTATTTTAAATATTTTTAATGGTTGCCTCAATAGCATTGAATCCATCTTGATGACTAATTTTTTTAAATGCTTCTACTTCATAGCATTTTTTTATTCATAAACATCTTCTGTTGATATGTTATCACATCAAGGAATTGACACTCATGAAACTCTGAATAATTAAAACGCGAAAAGAATCCACAAAACATAATGAAATATTTATAAGAACGTTCCTTCCCACAGCGGTCCAATCGGCTTGGAGTTCCCAACAGTACTAAATGTATGACAGCCAGCAAATTACATGTCCTCGACTAACTACAAATAATGGAATAAACAAACAGGCCTTCGCAACGGTAGTGAAACTTCAGAGGGCATTTTTGGAAATATGATTTATAAATAATCCAGAAAAATGATCAGTTAATCAAATTAATAGAAGATGGATAACGAAAATATAATGCATTTAATAATGGTAAAATAAAGCGATGAAAATTTGAATGAAATTCGTAATACAAAATAAAGAAATATTGTGGTTTTTAAAAAATCTAAACTGGATTCAAAACATAAAAATGTTGTTTAAATTATTGAGCATATTTTGCGAGATAGGTTATTTATTTTTTATTTTGATTTATTCCTGTTTATTTATCATACTCTTCCGTTTTAGAGAATTTTTTAAAAATTTTAGCAGTTGCTTTACTTTCATTAACTATTTGTTATTGTTTTCTTTTTTTGCAAGTACTATTTGAACAAATAAACAATGCGAATATTTTATAACACAACCAAAACAAGTATGTTGATTGCAAGCTTGTGAGGAATTTTACATTTACTGCCACATTTTAGATAATCACATCCGAGGTAGGATATTTAAATTTTAATCTTAAATTCTGAAATCAAGGAGCATTTTGTTTTTTTGTTGAAATCTATTAACGTTCATTTCATAATCTTTTCATAATGAAAATATGTCATTCTTAAATAGCTATAATAATAACTGGAGTAACTATGTCCTAGAAACAGTGCCATTTTTGCTTCATTAGATAAATACTTATAGATAATTTAACACGTGAATGCAGGTATCAATAAAACTTTCCGTTTTCAATCTATATATTCCTTCTTACTCGCTTCTTATCTGCCTTATTTTGGTGAATTCTATAACTCTGACATCTTCTTATGTTGTATAAGGTGTAATTAAATGGGAAATATGCGAATGATTACACTTCCGATGAATACAATTCGAATGACAAAATTTATTTTTCTTGAACGATTGAATCATATTAAAGAGTAAATAAAAAATATTTAATGCTTTTAAATTTGTAAATTGCAAAGTTTGGGATTAACTTTCCTTTCTCGCCAATAGTGCGATGGCCATGCAAAATTATAAAATTTTGAGACAACATATCTCGGGAATGATAACGTATATATAGGAAGATCGAATGTTCGTTCAATTTGAAACAAACCATGAAAATATAAAGCTCATGTACATAGTCAATTCCAATATTGACTTTTTTCCTGGAATCTTTATTACTTATAATTAATCAGACCATGCAAAGCAATAATACGATGTATTGATAGGAAATGAGATCATAACATACAAGTTCTGATGCTGAAATATAGAGTATACGTAGAAAGTGTCTCGTATATCCAAATATATTTCTCTTTACAATCTATGTAAAGAAAATATGGTAATTGTCGAAACATTCGACTTTAGATTTTGATGAATTGCCCCATTTTGGAAATCCTGAGACCGAATATACTCTGCTTACAATTATGAACTGAAACCAGCAGAAGTGTTCTCCCCTAAACTTTCTCGTATACTTTCCCAAAAAGGTGCTGTTTTCCCTCCCCCCGCTTGCATAAACAAATTCGAAACTACTGTAACCCAGAATCCAATGACTATCAGAAGGTTCTTCATTGTAGATTATAGTGACTGTAAAATACTTAGTAAAGAGTCAAATTCAAAGAGATGCGTACCGATTAAAACGCATCTAATCATATACATCCACTCTTGGCGGCTCAAATACCAAATGACGTAATACTTCCGCGTGCACAGAGGTTGCTACCAGTACGCAAGCGCATGGGGAATCGGATTAAAAAATGAATATGCAATTTGAACGCCTTTTTTTCAATCGATTGGAAGGAAATTTGGGTACAGATCTATAATTAATGTTAGCAACCGCCATACCAATTTTTATATGTCTCGATGTGCTTCGTTCAGTTGCATGCAGGCCGTTAAGGCTAGATTTAACTTTGCGCCTGCTATTATGAAGTATAACGACAAAGTAGTTCGTCTGGACCTCCTCAAGACGGAAACTGGCATTTTAAAGATTGTAGTGATGATATCACAAAGATAAAACCAATTACATCTTCAAGGCAAGAAAAATTTGGAATCGAGAGGTTTCTCTGACAGAACCGATTTTTTAGTGATTCTTGGTCACATCTGAATGTGTCGTCAATAGAAAATTCTCTCTGATTCAACTAAGGTTTCTTTGACAGAACCAATTTTTTAGTGATTCTGAACCGCATCTGAATAGCAGAATGTATCAAAGAGAAAATTCTCTGATTCTAACGGGTATTGCATGCTACAAATTCTACATCATTGATGTTGCACAGATGTACTCGTTTACACAAACAAAATGGTAAATTTTATTGTGGCAGGTAATCACTGTGTTATTTCGATAATAGTAAAGTTCATCTTGTCATTTCGAACTCAGAAGATCAGCGCAAAAGTTGACAAAAAAAAATTTCTTTTTATATAGCAAGATGTTGTATTAGACATTTAATATAATTCTTCAAGGGAATTATATTTTTCTATCAATTACTAGGTATAATTTACCATTTCAAGTCTGCAGCCATGATCTATTTTTTTGTTATTTCGTACATATTAATTGTGCGTATTGTATTTTCTCTCTGTTTTTATTATTGTGCGTCATAATTACTATGTGATGCATAATACTATCATATGACGATAAAACTTAATTTAAACGATTATTAAATAAAAAATTTAAATTTATAATTTTGATTCTGTCAATTTTCTCAAGGTATTTTAGCTGCGTAATGTTTCTTATGTTTTCGTTTTCTTAATTTAGCTGCCTATTAAATATATTTTTAGGTACCTGTGTCCTGTGAGTAGGTACTTACGTATATGTTAGTATAAGTGCATTTCATTGTGATCGTATTTTAGCACTTATTATTGAAACTTAATATTCGATATATTAATCTAATTTTATCAATAGGGCATCAATCTAGCATTGATAACATTTATTCATCTAAGAATCAACATAAGGGCAGGTCAGGCACATAAGCGTCATATTCATAAAATTTGGAGTCGTAAACGCAAATGGTGACCACTACTGGAGGTTTTTTGTCTGTAGGGTGGTGTCAAGGTCGTTCACAAATTCTAAGGGCAGGTCAGGCGTACTTAAGCACGTCATATTCATGAAGCAAAATTTGGGGTTGCCAACCCAAAGGGTGACAGGAGTTTTTTTTGTCTGTGGTGGTGTCCCAAAGGTCGTTTACAAATTGAGGCAATTCGAGCTGCGTCATATTCACATTAAAATTTGGTCGCTAATTCAGGTTGATCACTGCTTGGGTTTCTTTGTCATGAATTGTTGTCCCGAAAGGTCGTTTATATTTTAGGGCAGTTGAGGCGTGCGTCATATTCACATTGAAATTTGGATATGAAACACAAAATTCTGTATTACTGGAGTTTCTTTGTCTGTGAATTGTTGAAAGGTCGTTTACATATACAGGGCAGTTCAGGCATTGCACGTCATATTCATTAAATTTGGTATCCAACTCAGGGTGACACTGCTGGGAGGAGGTTCTTTGCCTGTGAAATAAGTAAAAGAAAAGATACTCTGGATAATTGTACCACTCATGTTTAATGAATGAAAAGAACAATGAAATGTGCAAAATTTAATAAATAACCAATTGGACTATAAATTAGATAACTAATAGAACCAATTTTAATATAGAATTTTCGTTCACAGCTGAAAACTACAAATTCATCTGCATTTGATATAACACAATTCACTATTTGGTACCCGGACGACATGGAGAAATATTTCACGAAAACAAATAGTTCGAAATTGAAAATAAGGAAATTTCTAAAACTACACAAATCAAATTCTTGTTTTCGATAGAGTTAAAACAAGAAATGCAAATGAATAACAAAAAAATTTCAATGGAACATGGCATTATTTTTTCAACAAATTCTCCTTCAAGAATTCATGACAAAATTCTTTTCAAGAGCTCTTATTCTCACGGCCCTGGCCTTCATATATGTTCGAATAATCCATCACAATATAACAGTGTGGTCACTATTTCCGAAGATTCACTCCAAATATTTATTTGAAAGGATGATCTAAAATAATTTAATTCAAGCTTTGTGCATTAATAACAGATTAAGACGTTTAGTCCTGATAACACAAAAATACGGAACAAGCAGTTATAATTTTGGAGATTAGTTAGTCAATGTCACTTTCTGAGGAAAGCAGCACAATGGCTGTTTTTGGGACAGACCTCGAATTTTTTAACTGTGGTCAAATGACGAGGACGACACTGAGCTGGAACACCTTCTCGGAACTTTCGCACCACTCAGCGAGGCGTGTCACACATCGTATGAGTTAGCGTAACAGGTCTACATACACGGCGTTCTTCGGTGGAGTCACGTTTTCGACATGAAATTCTGTCAGTCATGAAGCCGAGACCTTACCGCTAAACCCACGACCTCTGTCGCCTTGTTAATGGACAAATGATTGTTAAATACAACTTGCAAAATACATTTTCGACTTGTTTAATTTGAAGAAATTGTTTTCATAAAAAAACACATTTAAAATAACTTCTAGGAACGAATCTCTTGAAACTTCTTGGAATCATGGGTTGAGAAGAAATAAAGAATTAGCAGATACGTGGTTTCCCGAAAATGTTTAGCTAAATATTAATGGTGTAGAAACCTAATTTGGATTTTAACTTCTTGGAAACCTGACACAAAAAGAATAAAAACCGAAAAAAAATCAATGTTTTCAAATCCAAAATTTTCTACTCCACCTCACCCCCATCTCGGTATTTGTAAAAGTGATTATCATATATCTTGGCTTTCATTGTCTTGCTATAATTAAATGTTGCTTAATTTATAAAATAAAACCCATTTTTTTGTGGAATAGTTTAAAGCCCATTGATGGAAAGTTCGTTTAAGAAAGATGCGTCGACAAAAGAACTTTTCTATACACAAACAAATGGTGATTATATTTTGCCATAAGTTTAGAAGAACAATACACATTTATGCTTTATTTACAGATCTACAACTCGTATAGTGGAAATAATTCGTACAATAAATACCATTCAAATGGCTTTCACACTCTATCTCTATACTTTTGGAAAAAAATACATAGATATAATGGAAACTGTGAAGAAAGAGTAATCAAAACGTTTACCTACGGAAACTGAAAATTTCTAAATGGATCTATAAGTGCATCATTCTGTGGGTTTTTTCGCATATAAAATTCTTTATAATACAAAACAATGGAAATGATATATCGGAATTTTTTTAAGGATCTTCGATGCTCATTTTTCAAAGACAAAAACAACGAGTTTTAACGTCATTTACTGAAAAATTTAAAATTTGAGAAATCGTCCTCTAAAATAGAAGAATTCCGTTTATTGCAATTCAATTTTTCTTGTAGTATATTGATAAAACTACATTCTTCTTAACAATGATGAATGTGCACTTTAAGAAATGTAACTGAAAAGTTCTTATCTAACACCAGGTTATACATTTTTCCTTAACCTGAAAAAGCTCTAAATGGGACAAAATTAAGTTGTAATCGAATGGAAAAGAAAATACAACTTTGAAAACAATTACATGAAAAAACGTTGCCGTTACTTTTAGAAGACACAACAGAAGCATGAAGAGTTTCAAAGGGGCCTTTTATCCCAATTTCAATAAACACATAACCAGGAAATCAACCAAAGCGAAATGTTATTTCCATCGTACTTCGTTCTGCTTCTTTGCCTTTAACAGCTCTCTAAAGAGTCGTTAATTTCATTTAGGTTTTGAAGCTGCCAAAAAAGACAACTCCAATTATTATTTTAAAAATGCAGAGCTTTTTTTGAATATACCAGAAAACAAATAAGATTCTTTATTTAGAAAAAAACCCAGAAAACTAGATATTTTAGATTTAAATGAAATAAAAAACCATGGTTATATATAATGGTATTAAATATTCTTTTCCAGAGAAGCAAAATTGAATATTCTAGAATAAGTGAAAAAACCTAAAATCATTTTTGAAAAAGTTTGAAAAAACTCAATTTGGATATATGTATTAAATGATAAACTCTGATCTAAAGTCGGAAAGCTGATCACTTAAATTGTTGAAAACTCCATGTTTTGATTGATCCTTTTCATTATTCATTTGACTAAGTAAGGTGGCAAAAAAAATTTATAAAGGTTGCTTAAAATTTCTATAAGTACTTTTGTCTTAATTTGATATTTTAGAGTTATTGGATTAATAAATTTGAATTATATATAATCATTTAAAATTCTTGAAATGGATTTTAGTGTTATTGTGTTGTTTTTTACTTGTGAATAAATAATACTTTATTGTATATATATATGTTATGCGCCATAGCAATAATAACAACATGTATATATATATATATATATATATATATATATATATATATATATATATATAACATATATATGTATATATTCTACTGTTATATATATATATATATATATATATATATATATATATATATATATGTAAACAACATATATATAAACAAGACATATCAACCCAAAGGCCAATCCATGCTGAGAATTCATAATTGAAACAATACAGCCAAATCTAAAGCAAAAATTTAAGAACGAAATGCCTATCAATAGTATCAATATTGTATGTAATATAGTGTGACATGATGTTTAATGTTTATTATGAATAGTATGGATATTTTTATTGAATGATATTTGTTGTTTTTTTTGGTGCAATATATTTACTGTATTACATATTTGTATCTTGAATTTTTTAGTCCTTTCTACTAGTATGTTTTTTTTGTGTTGAGGTCAGTTTATGATTGATGCTTTTTTCTAAATTCATTTTTTTAGGGTAAATTACTGCCTGTTTGTTTTTTCAACAACTTTAGTAACAGAGAGATGTTTTGTGTAAAAGTCGTTAACTAAAGCTAAGCGTCCACAACCAAAACTGCTATAATTAAGTGTTAAGAAACTCCATATGCTTGGTTTTGCCTTTTTCAATACTATTAACAACAGAGTTTTTTTTACATGTGACATATAAATGTTTAAACTTACTTTTATGGGTATGGTATCTATAGTATTTTCAATTCTTTAAGATTTGTTTTAAATTTGGTACATTGTTCAAATAATGACATATGTGGGATATATATATATATATATATTATTGTGTGGTATTGTGTATATTATTAATGATGTTTTAATATAGTATATAACCTAATTTAGTTATAATATTTTCAATATAAATGCGGAACTGTATTTCGCATATGGCTCTTGGCATTATAATTGCTACTTTAGACTTTGAATTAGTAAGCATTTAGTTATATTTTCTCGGTCTTATCTTGAAATATTTTGGAGATTTACTCTATACTTTTTTATTTTTCAACGAAATTCAATTTAATACGACATAATCGATTCTAAGATCGTTGGCATTTATTGTTAGATCCCAATTCTGGGTTGTCTTCCTAGTAATAGTTTATATCAATTATTTTTGTATTTCATTTATGATTATTAATAGGATAACATTAGTTTCTATTTAATTTTAAATATTGGTTTAATAGTTGCCTATATACTGAAAAGAATGTTGTTTGAGTTTAATTGTTTATGAAATATTTAACTATATATATATATATACATATATATGGAAACTCTTTTAGTTAATGCGCTTTAACTAATCTTGTTTTTTTCATCTTGTACTTTTGATGATTCCCTAAACTCGTTCCCTTAACCTTTGTGAAGAGAACCGTGATTCTAATCAATGCTCCACTTTCTTCTAGAGGTGGTCATTAATTATTGAGTCGATTTCAGTATTAAAAAAAATAACAATGTTGTAACTATGGGTTTTAAATGAGAAAAATGAAAAAGATTTTTTCAAAATGGTGGCTCTCGTTGGCGTTCTAAATTTGCTGTGAGAGATTTTCATACAAGGATGCGATCAGGGCTCCATGACGCGTTTTTCTAGTTTCCTTTTTGTTTTTTTTAATATCTTAAAAATAATTTTCACACTACATTTAGATTGCTAAATCAAAGTGAATTCTATACAAACATTCCCAATTTCTGCTTTAATAGATTCGCAGATAATGGCTCTCAAAATGGAAGGTGTCTAATAATTTAAGACCTCTACACTACCATAAAAGGCGCGTTATCATCACGAAAAACGTTTTTAAAAAATGCTCATTACCAAAAACAGCAGTTGTAATAACATTGATAGTTTTCTTGTTAATTTTCGAAACTGAACCGATTGACCTGTCTAATCCCTCGCACCCAGAGACAGACCGACAGGTGAACTTGACGGATTTCGTCCAAAATCGATTAAATCTGCAAATTTGATGTAAAGATCACATACAAAATTTCATCCATTCTTACGTGTGAGGTTTTTTAGATTACCTTTCCAAAATGTGTTTTTTCAGATACAGGAGGCCTGAAAGAACGTAGAGGGTATTCTCGAGGTCGTTACCCAAACAAAAACAACATTTTCCTCTTTGAGCTCTTCGGGTGCGGAGTTTGGTCTCGGTTTCGAAGGCGAGGTGTTGATCTCAACAGATTGCATAGAAAATCACATGGGGCCCGTTGTTGCGTTAAATCCTTACTTATTGGCCGACGTCCATCTGGTGTGATTGCGGGAGGAACGTCGCCCAGATCAGTGCAAGGAGCAGCGCGTCCTCAAATCCATTAGGTGCGTCTTCAACGATCAATTACTGAGAATACGTACTCGCAGGTTGAGTAGCTTCCAGGTGAAAGCTTTTTCTTGAGATTATTCTTACGAAATGTCTAATTTTGTATTTTGAGTCAAATAATTTTATCTTCTCGTTGTATTTTATCTGTTCAACTTTTAAACAAATACGTTTGTCCTTTCTTTGACTGTAATTTGAAGATTTTATTCTATTTTCTATTAAACAATGCTGAGTGGTCTAAGTATAGGTGCAGTGGCGAGAGAGATTTTCATGAAAGGTCAGGAGAAAAAAGATTAACTGAACTTTTCTTTTTCTCAGTTAGAAAGATAGAAACTATTAGAGTGAAATAATTGTTTTACCAGATCAAGAATGTGATTTGACTTACTAATAGTGATCTAGGCTATAAGATGTTTTAGTCTTAATGGTAACACCTATATTTTAACATCTCTGTTCAAATAAAAGGTCATCGTATTTTGAGAATACAGATTTTTCCCGATATATTGGCTTCTCTCAACATCTAAAAATATCGCGGTGACTTTAGCTCTATTGTAAAGATCATAAATTTAAAATGCTTGTTTTTTACTGATCCTACCCAGATTAGTCAAAGGTGTATAAGTTTGTCACGAACAATTGGGAAGAAAAATTCTGTATACAAATTTGTGCATATATCGATTGAATTCATACAGGTAATCAATACAATAAAATATTGTAATATGCAACAAAAATATAAACAATGGAATAAAAATAAAAATGTCAATGCAAAAATACAATAATAAAAGCCAATAACAACAAGCTACAACAAATTGTAATAAATCAATTAAATACATATACAAAATAAGTAAAAAAAGAAAAAGTAATAAATAATAACATGTAAATAAATAAATTTAAAAAATTAAACAGAAGAAAAGAAAAAAAATTAGTGAAGCACATCTTATGCAACGTGAGGCAAGAAACAAGGTAATCTATTTATAAAAATTCCAATACTAACTCCATGATCGACCATGTAATTTTCATGAAATTCATATTTAAACATAATCTGAAGCGAGGTGAAGTGGTTGATGATAAATGCTTTATTTAAATTTCAAGATAATAAGTTTAGTTATATATTCTGTCGGAATTTCGAAATTTCGAAAACAACCTAACCTAGAAAAGCAGTTTTCGCTGGTTTACCCTTTGACCTTTAACGTGTGATTATTTTGTCTTAAACTTAACATTTGAATAATTTCTAACATCAACTTTATCAGATCAGGTTTTAATTAACGGTGTGCAGGTTTCTAACCATATCGGCTTAAATGAATCTGCATATCTTAGATATAGACAATGCGATGTATTGGGTAAAGAAATTACCTTTATTGGCTACCTTGCTCTTATACAAGTACCCCATTTAAAATGTTTCAATTTGTTCAGGAGGAAAGAATATTAAAATGAAGTGTAAAGTTTAACTGCTCTGAAAGCTTTTAATTCCTTTCATATGAATAGATTTTCGGTTCGTGAGTGGTGAATGTCAAATCTAAAGTGGAAAATGTCTACTCGCTTTGTGGTTTCATAGTTTGTAGGCAGTACCCATTTATTATAAAGTCCATGGCATCTGACCACCACTCAAATACTACGTTCCTCATTTATATCCCTGATATAACATATATCATGTTAGAAGCAGAAGAGAAGGTCGCTTTATTTTATGAAATCTTCTAAAAGGAAATGAATTACAATGTCTAAATGTGTCATAGTCTTTAGAAATATGCAATATGATGATTGAGGTAAAGAAATTACTTTATTGACGCTACCTCTGCTCTGGTACATGCATTTTTTTAAAATGTTTCTTAATTTGTTCTAGGAGAAGAATATTAAATACTGCGAAACCTTAGCTGACTCTGAAAGCTTTAATTTTCTACTAGAATATGATTTTCGGTTCTGTGGGCTTGAAGTGAATGTTAAATTCTAAAGATGGCAAATGTCTACTCGCTGTTGTGTTTCATAGTTGTATTGGCAGTACCATTATTACAAGTCCATGGCATCTGCCACCATACCATTCAAAAAAAATTACTACGCTCATATGTT
>BGPR01004373.1:23980-57359 GCA_013235015.1 Araneus ventricosus | reverse complement strand
GCCTTTTTCAGGTGCAAGAACGGTTAAGGAATATTCCTAGGACCATTGGAATAGAGAGATCTCAAAATGCTTGAACGTTTTCTCTTTCAAAGACAAGGGAAATTCACTTCCCCTCTCAAAAACCGCTCCGAATTCCAAGAAAAAAAACCCTTCCCTGTTCCCCAAACCCTTCTGGGTGAGCTGTTGACGAAGAAAGCGCGCGCTGGCACGTAGCCACGCCCATATTCCTCAGCATTAAAGGCCTTCGCAGGGCTTTTATTTCTAAAAAATAATATTTGTTATTGAAATTGTTTATTTAATTATTTTTTCAATTTGTAAATATAGTATCATCGTTTACAGCCTTTTAAACTTTTCGAATAGTTTTCTTACTATTACTTTATAAAATTTTAATTTTTTTCGCTTCATCGGTTTCTCCTGACTGTAATTTCTGTTTAAATCTTCTCGCAACCTAATTATTTTACTCGTTATGTTTAGATCATGCTATCCTGCTTCTAAAACCAAATAGCTGATTACGCATTAAATATAGTACATTTGGATTTCCTTAATAAGTTAAATACTCTATTTTTGACCCTTTTTATTTGATTTTCTAATTTTTCCTCTAATATTCGTGTACTTTACTTTAATTTAAATTCTATGGTAGTTAACTTTTGTGCATTAAGTAACCTTCCTTATGGGCAATACTTATGAAAGATGGATATTGATTTTTATGAAAGAAAGAAATTACACTTAGAAGTTATATACAGCTTTAATGAAATTCACACATGATATTCGATAGATATGACATGCTACAGGAATGTAATATATCTCAAATTTCAGTCTCATACAACCAAGAAATGCGTTCTTTTCAGCTAAATTAAAAGCCCTTTCACTCGTAAACATAGAATATTCGATAGATATGACGTGCTATAGAAAGGTGATATATTTCAAATTTCAGTTCTACCAACAAGAAAAGCTTTTATTTCAGCCAAATCAAAAGCCCTTTCACTCGAATCCGTATCCCTTAAGGCGAAAATCCAGGAAGTGATGCATCACGACGAAACATAGGAAATAGCCTTACATCATGACACTTTTATCTTTCAATACTTCAGAGTAAATAATATATTGGTTTTAAGGAAGAAAGTTGAAAAGAAAGAGATGCTTGAAAACACCGAAGCATCAACTTTTCTTCAGTCTCTCAGCTTTTTGAAACCGATGGCGTAAACAAGAATTTGTGGTTTTCCATTGATATGCAATCTGACAGAGCTAAATTTATGAGAACGAATTCAGTTATTTCCTATTGATTAAACAAAAAGCAATTAAATAAAAATTATGTAAATTACATGAAGCTATATCCAAGTTACGGGGGTTAGAAATTTAATAGTGGAAGTCATATAATTACAACCGATACAACTTTAGTACTAACTTGAAGAGTTTTTAGTCCTTCGTCGCAATCACCATGATCATGTTTCCACTGATGTGGAAATCGTAGAATACCTGAAGTACTACCGGTGGCTGTTGATGATTCGGTAGGAGAGGTATATCTCAGTGTTTCTCAATCTTTCAGTATTTGCGACCCAATTTCAATCATAATTTTCCTCTCATACAATACGCACATATATTATTGTACACATTATATAATGTATACTAAAAAAATGTTTTTTTCGTATTTTGACGGTAAGCCACGCTACGACCTTTATTACAATCCTTACAAATTACCAAGAAGGAATAAATTTATTGATATTTTACAACGCCGATCCGCTGCATTGACAAAAGCAGAATTGCTCTGTGTTATTATCTCTTATTCTGTATTGCTCTGTCTTACGTCCACCATACTGGACATTTTCGCGGTTTCGCGGGAAGTCCGTCAAGAGTAATCATTAATAATTATTAAACTCGTTTTAATTTAAGTATTGATAAATTAATTATTAAATACGTTGTGTAGTACTGATACAATTCTACTTGTAAGTTTATTATATCATTGTAAATGTGTATTTTATTTTTTTATTATGTCAGAATGTATTTTGTTTTACTTTCCTTTCAGTAAAATAATCAATTTTTTATGATATTTTCTTTTAGATATACTCGCACCCCCAATCAGTGTTATCATGCCCTCCTAGGAGACAGGTTGAGAATCGCTGGTCTATCGCATTAAGAATCTCTGGAAGGGTTCAGTTCCGATTCCTTCGAAGTGGTTCCTTCTTCTTTTGAATCAAATCAAAATTTACAGGGGCTTGATTCCCGGGAGAGCAAGTTTCATTCGCACCGAGCAAAAAACGCAGTCACTGGCTGTTATCGAACAGTTTCAGAGATTCGTAAAGCGATAGGTACTGGGTGGCCCAGAGGGTAATGCTTGAAGAACAATCTAATAGATGGCGCTTGTTGCGAGAAAATGAGACCAATCTTTTTGGACATGATCATTAGAGCAGGCAATTGTATAGGTGTGTGTTTCGTCAGCGAGCGGTGAATTTAAGTGCTCTAGAAGTGATTAGCAGCAAAAAAATCGCGACTCACCACAGAGGAATTTTCCAAAGCCATTACTATTTTATCGTCTTGCACCGATCCAGTGCGGTTGAACTTGCCATACAGCCTAAAGAAGAGGATTGAAACACATTTTTGATGACAAACGTGGAGTGGAAAAACAAAGCGAAGCATTGTGAAAACTCGAAAATTGTCTTACTATTTTTATGGTCCTATTGTCCGGTCAGTTCTTTTTGTGAAAATCTCCCTGCTATGCCCATTACACTGTCTTAACATTTTCATGTCATTTGGACATTTTGAGCACAATAAATACTCAAATATCTCTTGAATATTTATTCATTTTCGCTGGTGATAATCACAACTAATCAACACACTTATACTCAGTCAGGTGAGTCGGCAATTTTTTGCTGCTAATCACTTCTCGAGCACTTAAATTCACCGCTCGCTAACGAAACACACACCCATACAATTGCCATGTCTAATGATCATGCGCACCAAGTTTGTTCTCAACTGCTTCCAGGTAGCGCCATCTATTAGATTGTTTTGCAAACATTACCTGCTGGGGCACCCAGTATCTCCTTATGAACCATCAACAGAACTGGTACTGCTTCATGTATTCTACGACTTCCACATTGCGGGAAACATGTAGTGCGCAACGCTGGTGAGTACGTGGAAGAACTATATATTGTTACAAAAATTTTCCTGTGGGTGTACGTGAATGCAGATTGAGAAGTAGGAAAAAAAAAATAAATGACTCTTTATTCCACAAAACTTTCAGTAAAAACATTAGCGTAGGACAGGAAAGAAAACTAGACAGCTCTTGTAAAATTTACAACAGAGAACACCAATAACTCTCAGGCACAGCGTTTTCAATATCACTCAAATATTTTTCAGTTCACCAGTTTTCTTGCTGATCAAAGCCCAACTGACTACTTTTGGTTTGAGAGCTTTTTGCATTCCATTTCAACAGGAAGTGACGTCATTACGCAAGAAGTGCTGTAATCTCTAGAAGGTTCATGAAGTTTTTGGCTCTTAGATAGGCTCACAATTCAGGATTTTCTAGCAGATTCCTTTTCTCGCCAAAGTCGCCAACTTTGTCGCCAATTCACCATAAGAGTTGCCAAGTTTCGCCAAAAGTAGCATAGCAGGGAAACAACTTTACAACTTCGTAACAATACGTTTCCAGTTAATTCCAATGTTGTATTGGCCATAATTATATGGCTGCCACTAGTAAATTTATAACCCTTGTATAATGTGCGAACGTGAATACTGGCTGCAATTTAATAAGGATGCGAAATTTATGACCATGTTCAGGACAGCTATCTCGTAATTTTAGAGATTTGACGATGGTGCCTTGGGTTAACGGAGTGGTTGAACTCAGGGTTCTTCACTTCAGGACCTTGTTAGTGCTGGAGAAAAAGTGGCATTGCAAATACAACACATTTTAGAGATTTACCATGAAGTTCAGTCCATGATTCAGTTATTATCTTTCAACCTGGTTCAAGAATAGTCTTTTCCTCAAAGTCGGAATTTCCTGTTTGCAAAGTAATCATAATTATGGATTTACATAACATTACTTTGATTAATGAGTATTGGAGAACGAAAAAAAATGCCTTGAAATTTTAATTCCTTCTGCAAGAAAAAAAAATAATATTCCATATCCTTCTGTTATTTTTTTTAAAAAATGCGTTGTACTGTAAATTGCAAAAACACAGCAAAGCTGGTCTTCGATTTCTCCCAAAGTTGAATTTTGATGCACGCCTAATAATAAAAAATTCAATATCGAATTTTCGCCCATAATTTGAAGGTCCTTTAATTTTTTTTTTGTCAAAAAAATCATGTTGGTGCAAGCTAACAAAACTTCGAATCTGGTTACTATGTTTGAAACTATTGAATTAACAAATATTTATTGTTATGCTAAAGTATTTTCTGAAACCTTAAATGCATTATGCGTGGAGTTTTCTTACCTTCTTTTGTGTCAATTCTTACTTTTGATAAAATGAAAAATAAAATTCCATTAGAACTGAGTGAGAGGAAAGAGAAGGTTTATGCCTTAAATGTCCTTTTTCTGTTACAAAGAGAAGAGAAAAGCCTCGTCACAGGCACACGTTCTAAAACTGGGATTTATGCTTGGAGATAAGATGTTGAAGACTACTAAGCAGTATTTTCCATCCTTTCTCGTCCTGTACGTATTTAATAAGTTTTCTTTAATCGGCTTTTTCTATAAAGGTATTGTTTTGAGAAATCCTTGAAATTTGAAGAGATTTCGGAAAGTAGACTTTATTCGATTTAGAGTTCTATGGAAGAAGATGTCATTTTTAACGATCATGTAGCGTTTTACTTTTGAAGAAAGAAAGCTTTTTCTCCCCAACAACAATACATCAAAAGAATTTATTGCATTAATGTATACCCATAAAAAGAAACTATGCCATTTTCTACATTAATCAAAGAATGCCAGCATCTTTAAATAAAGTATTCTAGAGTAATTTTTGTAACAGTAGGACAAAAAATATCTTTATTGCTTTAGTATGATAGTTATTTTCTGTGTTTTTCTCTGGTGCTACAGAAGAGGATCACTGCGACACAAAAAAATTATAGTTACATTTTCTCCTCATAATTCGCTCATTAATTTCCAGCAAAAGAAGGAATGGTTTATATCATGTGCCTAAATAATGCTGGTTTGGGAAAAGTCTCTGAAGGGCCTTCAAAATATTAAGGGCAAAACATTGAAAAATATAACATTGTGAACCCAGCAGAGGTACGGAATGTTTATCAAGCAAAATTTGTGAATTGGAAACCATGATTTATTTTTAACTCCTTTAATTTTATTTTCTGCTCTACATTAGTGATTATACTAAAATGGGAAATGAAAACTTGTAGAATTCCTTTTCGAAATTTAGTAATTACATGGCTTCTACTCCTGAAATCTATTTATCGGTTTTCTGAATGATATAATTCAAAAATGTTAATACACTGCATTATTTTAAAAGCAGTCAAGCATGAAAGCTTTTAATTTTTGATATCTGCTTGTACCAAACATGTTAAAATATAAATGCACTACTTTTTATCATCCAGAATCAAATCATTACTTGTCAGAAGAAGACTCCTTGGTATGGCTTTGGTATTGTCCAAAATATATACAGGGTGTCGCAAAAAAGTGAAACAAGCGTTTATTTCATTAATATTGATTCCAGATACATTCTTCCAATTGCAAACTTTCATCAAATAAGTTCTTACCTTATTTGATGAAAGGTAACTTTATACGATAAAGGTTATCTTATTTGATAAGGTTCTTATCTTATTTGTATGCAAGCACTTAGGTTTCTAAGACGATAGATAATAGAAAGTTTAAAAAATTAAATTTTTGTACTGTGCAAAAACGTCAATGTCAATGAGGAAAATGTTTTTTCCATATCCATCTACTTTCATACAAAATTGCACGCTTCTACCTGCAAAACTTACAGAGATTAAAAAAAGACAAATCTATTGACTTAAACCACTTTTCTATGCCTCTGACGGTTGTTTGATCCAGTCATTCGGCATACATTTCAGGGATAACATACAAATTTCAATAAGTTATGAAAAAGGAGGAATCAGGAAATAAAAACATATTCCTTAACTCGTGTTAAATTTAAAAAATAGACAAATAATACCTTAATTGAAGTATTTAAAAGAATAGTTCATCTTGTGAAGATTCAAAGCAGTGACGGCTTCTCTGCTCACAGAAAAACAAAGCTTTTAAAATATTACTAGAAAACAATTGAAATACAATTTATCAAAAATAAATTTACCTTTAAATATCCCAAGCATGTAGCTGTAATTATTTAAAATGTATTTTAGAATACCTCCGTCTTATCTTTTCACGATGAGTAACTTCTAAAAACAGGAAATGAATACGTTGTAACCAGGCAAGTTCCCCTTGAAGCAACATTAAAGTGAATCCGGAACATAAAAACAGATAATGAAAGATAAATTGAAGTAAAATATTTTAAGAGCGCAAGGCGAACCTTGGGTGAGATTGAAGGGAAGAAAAAACATTAGTGTGTTGGCCAGGCGCCAAACAGGAGTGTCCAAAAATCCGGTTCTGGTTAAGTTTTAAAGTGGGATTCCTCCTTCCTCCTTCTTCCTCCTCCTTCGCCAATATACCACTTAGTTGCATGCAATAAGCGAATTTTTGTTGTATCGAAAACTGTTTGGTGTACATCTTCATCCTATATCTGCCTTAGTTTTTCATTCATTTTCTATCTTCTGTTCTCGTTTATATCTTTTTCGTTGATAATCAAACTCTTAGGTGGAGAAGTAAGCAAATAAGAATAAAAATGCAAACACGAATTTATTAATATCTTTCGTGATTTCTGCAATTCTGCCAGTCGCCATTGCCTTTAGGTAAATCTCAATAATACACACAACACTGAGAGCATATAATTTAATATTTTTGTTCGATAATAGAATATTTTCCTGTCATGCCTTACATTTTCATTTTGCCAAATTGTCCTTCCATTCTTTATCAAATCAATAATTGCAACCATCTGCCACTGAAACTGAGGAACAGCATGCTTCACCGGCAATATTTTATACAACTCATGATGAATGGATGAGGTTCACACAAAACAAATATTTGCATTTCGCAGCTTTTCTTTGTTGAATAAATCTGCATTTCTGTAATAAACATCTTCATATAAATATTTGAGATGCTACTTTACATTTAAATATTAATATATATCTGTAAGTTTTGCATATAGTATCGTGAAACTTTGTTCACACAAAGATGGGAGTAAGAGGAACATTTAGCTCATTGATACTTTTACTCTATGGAGAACTATGGAATAAAAATTTAATTTTCTTAACTTTTTGTTTTCGACTTCACAAGATGTCAGTTTTGTCACACAAATTAAGGTCTTATTTTATGAAACTTTCTAAATGGAAGTATATACCTAGATGCAATATTTAAAAAAACAAATACTCGCTCCGCATTTGTTTATAGGGTGTATATAGTGCATTCCCTTTATATAGGGTGTCCCTTAACAGTTTCATTTTTTGCTATCTAATAAGATGAAGCTTTCTGTTTTGGAAAGGGTCTGACATTTTCATTCTTCTTAAAAGGCACAGAATACTTGAGATGTTTATGGATTTTACGTAATTTTGGCATCATATCAGGAAGCTAATAAATGATTAAATTTTAGTTTATAAGACTAAAAATGCGATAAATCGATGCACGTATGGCGTACGGGCACGACAGTTAAGGGGTTAATTTATTTTGCAGAGATATCTCGCAGTTCCCTTTAAGATACGGTTTCAAATATCTAATACGCTGCAGATGAAATTTAAGTTCCATCTTCCCTCCACTTACCAACGCTGGATAAGATACTAGAAATAATTCAAAAAATATTTCATTTTTTTTTTATTAATACGGTTCTTTAGAGAAAAAAAATTGGCTAAAAGTTCATTATTTTCTGTGAAATATGAAGCTACAAACAAGGTTGGGATTATAAATAAAGGACAAATAATGTCAAAAAGATAAAGTAATCGAGTGGCGTTGAAAAAGTTATTTTTTCTCTCTTGTATTCTCCAGAAAAAATATATTCATCTATAATATGAAACGCAAGATATATATAAAAGAGGAAAGTATGTGTGTTTGTGTTTGATCGTTTTTTGGTTCTTTATGCACGCCCACACAGTTGGACTGACGGCGATCAAAATTGGCACAGTGATGTATTAGCATAAGGGGGAGTAAATGCCGTAAAAATTATTTTAAAATTCGAACTAGATTTTTATTTATTTAATTAAATAACTAAAATTAAGCTATTTTACAAAGTTTTTCGACAATAACTTCTGAAATACTTACGGTACAAGAATCATTTCTACATCACCTTTAAGAGTAAAAATTTATCTTTTTAATGATACCGATTTGATTGTTGTAAATGTTTTTCTTTAACTGTAATTAAAGTTTCAAAATTCATTTTAAATGTAAATTGTAACAATTTTTTATATCGCTTGTTATTGTTTCATCAAATCTTTTATTCACGTGTTTTTACCGCTGTTCAAGTTAAGAAAATATTGCTTTTTTCGGTCAAGGTAGATTTCTTACTTCCGCTGTTATTTTGTAGCATACACTTAACTTCCGTTTTTATTTCGTAGCTTTTAATATGCATTCAATCATCCAGCTACCGGGGAGTAAGTGAAGTACAGATGTCTGATGATGATGAGAAGTATATTATTATCTGATTTAAACTTTATATTTGAAAGTTTTAAACTATACTGCTTTATTTGAAAGTTTTAATTCAACAAGAAAGGATTCAAGGAAGATTTACGTTTGTTGGAGAAAGATAGGGACATTATTTGTAGGGGAAAACAACAACAAAAAAAAACAGGAGGACGGTATTTGAAAGAATATGGATGCCGAGTAACGCTGGATTTTCAGCTAGTCAGTTGTGACAAACGACGATATTTCATCCATTTCTGAATAGTTACTTGCTAATTTATATGAATCAATTACATCCAAAAATGAAAGGGTTTTCCGGTATGTTTGTATCACTTGTTCAGGTTCGAAAACTAATCATGATATCAATCTCAGCAATCACTATTTTTGAACAAGAGAGTTTATTCTAAAATCCGACTTCAGTATATTATTTTTAAACAATGTGTTAACAAACAAGGTGGTTTTGAAGTTTCCTGAGATTTTTAATCGCATTTTTTAAAAAAAAGAGTAGAGAATGCAGACCTCCTTTGATGCTTTAATATTATAATTTCTGATCCATAGAAATTTTTGTTATTAATTATTGCATTAGAAGCTGTGATAATATATATATATTATTAGATTAAATTTCTGTTTAAGCAAGCTGTCAAATACACAAAATAGTGCACAGATCTAATTCATTAGTTTCATTGTCAGTTAGAAATACTTGACAAACATTTAGATCATATCCAATTACATAATACTGCCTATGTTTTAAAAACGATAGTCTATAACTTTGTCAAAGCTTGATTTGACTTTCTAAAATTTAATTTTACAGCCGCTTTTTAGCAGTTTTTATCATACCCTGCCAAATAATAAATACTTTGATTTGAGTATTTATCATTTATTACAGAAAGGCACGTGCTCCATCACTTCACAAGATGCCCCAGGTTCACTTACCGTTTTCCCTATATGTCCAAGGAATGTACGCTATTGAAGATTTTGAATCATATATTGATAACAATTTATAACTTTGAAACATATACGGTTAGTTTTCTAAAGTGTAGAAAAAACTTTCCTGTTACAGTCTCTCCTGTTGATAGTCCTCTGACAAAGCTTGATTTGACTTTCTAAAATTTAATTTTACAGCCGCCTTTCAGCAGTTTTGGCAGGGGTTGATAAGAGTATTTATTATTCATTACAAAAAGGCACGTGCTTCATCACTTCAGAAAATGCTCCAGGTTCACTTACCGTTTTCTCTATATGTCCAAGGAATGTACGCTATTGAAGATTTTGAATCATATATTGATAATAATTTATAACACTGAAGCATATACGGATAGTTTTCGAAAGTTTAGAAAAAAAACTCTCCTGCTCTGCTTTATAGGAAAAGTCTTGTTCCCTTGCTTAATTCTCTAAATATTGTAGAAAGGTGTGGAATTGTCCTCGTCGCCTGAGAAATTGTGTATTAAGAAAAAAAAATTTTGACTGCCTAAAAATTAAAACAAGTATTTCATCATTATTACGGTAACCATAGAAATTGTTGACTTTGAAAGTAAGGTAATAAAGCACACTTGTGTGCGAAAGCTCGTGTTGAAACATTGTCACACCTACCTAGCATTACCTTACCTTATATTACGGTACTGATCTTTCATCATACTCAGAGATCTGGTCAAAATAACTGTTTACAAAGCATAAAGGCTATTACATCGGCAAAGGATTCGTTCTAAGCATTAAACATTTGATATCATCTATCTAGAAGTTAACAAACTCTTTAAAGTTTCTGTTATAAACTTATTTACATAAACTGACTTTATAAACTTAGAAGGAGAAATTCTTAGAATTCACTTATCACGTATATTTTAAAGATAATTTTAACGAACACATACACTACTAGCCAAAAGTATTGAAAAACATTTTAAATGTGAAACATTTGGAGTTAATTTGAATACAATGATTCACGATCAGGCGAAGATTTTGTCACGGGGGCATTTAGGAGACCAACCAGAAATCAATAAAAATGAAAAGGGATTTTGGTTTACCCCGATTCACAGAAAGCTGATAATGAGCTGCAACCTTCATCAATGGATTTGTTTCCGATGCTCATTGTTTACATGCATTTTCATAAAAACAGCATGAATATACGGGAAGATATAAAGGTTTCTTTAAAAAATTCCAAATATTCCGCATATTATTTCTTTATAACATGTAGAGTTTCAGCCGAATCATACGAAATTTACAGAATATTCAACAAAAAGCTAGAAAAGCATTATATTAAAATTTGAAGTATATTAGAGGAATAATGAATATTTGTAATAAATACTTTTTAACTGCGTATGCATGAACCATAACGTCATTACTCTTTCATAACTTCTAAGGCAGAAGTATAGAGCAATTTTTACGAAAGTTCCAGTTAAATATCGTTAATATAGAAATTCACCTAGTTGGAATGCCGATTTTTTCTAAATCTTAACGAATTCTATGAAATGGAATTTTTATATAAGTAGCCTTATGTATGCGTAGTTAAGAATTATTTACTACCAAAATTCAAATTTCCACTAATGCTCAATGTATTTATTTCAAATGGTAATACATTGCTTTAATGAGGTATTATCGAGTATTCTGTAAATTCGTATAATTAGGTTTTGTTATAAGCAAAACACATGAGGGGAAATTTGGGATTTTTTAAGGAAACATTTATATTAACTTCCTAAATGCCCTTGTGGCAAAATCATCACTGTAAAATGTGGCTTTCCACGATTGTACGCAACACGTTTCTCCACAAATGATTGTGAACCATGTTATTCAAATTAACTCCAAATGTTTGACATTTCACTTATTTTTATATACTTTTGTCCTGTAGTGTATACATTATGCTGTGTGTGTATGTACAGATTAGCAGATAAAGATTTAAATACCATTAAAAAGCACTATCCATTTTGAAAAGAATTATAAATGAAACATGCAAATTAATAACATGAGCGATATTGATTTTCATTTTTGGTATAATAACATATTAGTCTGAACGTAATTTCCATGCATCCAACTACAAGTTGCATTGGTATTGAAAAAAATATTTGTAGTGAAATGGATTTTGAAGAGTGAAGTTTTAAATATGAGTAATGAAAAATGACTTTTCGAAAGTCACGAAAAAGAAATGAATGTTCCCAACTAGGTCAAAGTAATAACTCTGGGAAAGAATAGAAACACATCTTGTCTTCGGACTGAGCTCAAAATATCTGCCCAAGTAAAAAAGTTTTCGTTTTTAAATCGAGAAAACTTTCTGCCTCTTAAAACTTAAATCGAAACGACTTGCATCATTAACATGGTAATAGACGCTGCAATTTATTTATTGAAAGCTACCACTCTCGTTTCATACAAAATTGAAGTACAGTCGCTGAAAAAACGCATAAGAAAGGCGCAGTTCGGATAGCTCCGTAGATTTTTCTTGAAAAAGTCGGGATAAAATCATAATCATGTGTTTCGTATTAATATGTAATTTAATTATCAATCTCTTTAATAGAATACTTACTCACAGTAGTATAATGGTCACAGAATAGATAAATCACAAGTTTATCGCATGTAGAAAGGGTCTATGGTAGCTTGTGATTTATCTATTCCGTAACCATTATACTACTCTGTGTAAATAGTGTATTAAAGAGATTGATAATTAAATTACATATTAATACGAAACACTTCTTTTGTGATTTTATGACGAAGATTTCACGAAAAATCTACGGCGCGGACCTGAACTGCGCCTTTCTTATGTTTTATTTAGAGTAGCTTTTGATAGCGCCATCTGTTGAGAGTATATAGAATTACGTTTCGCGTATGCGCAGTAAAACATTATTTACTATAAATGCTTATATTTCTCGTAATGTTCAATTTTTTTAATACAAATTTTAATACGATGTTTCTTTTACGTATTGTCAAGTATTCTGTAAGTTTCGTACAATTCGAAAGAAAACTCTGCATGTTATAATCAAAAAACATGCTAAGTGCAAAATTTTCAATTTAATACCGATTTTTTCTTATATTATGATAATTGCTTTTATTGTCTGACATTCGTTCCTGGTAATATTCCTCAAGATCTTTAAAATTTGACTAGACTCAACCTCCTAGCTAAACGCGTTTCCAGGCTACACTTATTTATATACTTGCATAAAAAAGTTCTTAACAATCACGCGCATGCGCCTACACTGGTACGATGACGTTACAGGCAAAAAAAAATACTATGCGACAAACTCTTACAGACTTGGTCCATCCGTTGGGGGGTCAACCATTCTTTTCGTATTAGTAGTTTTGTAGTTATTAGCGATTCAAATCCGACGGTATTTTGTCACACAAGGAAGTTCGACCAACTATCACCATAATGAGCGGAAAGACGTTTTCTCGTGAAAAAGGAACCACCCCGCATTATTTTGCGGCCGTTCATCGCGTATTAAAACAAAAGGTACCAGGTAATAAGGTCTAGTAAAAGGTTTCAAGTTTACAATTTTCACAAGGGGTCATATCCATATTTCTAATTGCACTTACTTCAAAATTTCCAATAGAAACACACATTTTTCTTAAAAAAATTTTGAAACTACCCTAAAATGTATGCTGGAATACTAAGTTTCATCATCCCAACATTTTTTGTTTTTCAATTATATAAATTATAATTTTTTTCTCAATTATATAATATTATAATAAAATTTTGAGTTTCTAATGTTAAAGCGGAATTTTGAACGTTTACTTAAATCTTCAGAAATAATGTAACTATTGAATGAATTATCCTGCACATTCTACACTTTTATTTTTTATTTTAAAATAATTTTAAGTTCATGAAATATTTTATCAATATTGATGTTAAAAATTTTTGAAAAGCAACACTTATAAATCTTAACAGTCATCGAAGCAGATGGTTATTTGATAAGCCTATGCAAGATTTCAGCATATTCTTACGAGAAGTTTTGAAGTTACATTAAATTTTCAATTTTCGCTGTAAAAAGATGCGTCATATATTTAGAAAACATTTTCATTATTAAATATAATCCTAACAGCACTTTATTTTAAAAAAATTAAATATATTAACATTTAACTACTTATATAAAGTAAAATTTTATAAATTAAAGTGGTGTAACAAATAATAAATAAACAGATAAAAACAATGACATTAAACGCAAGAACACAATTTGATAGAAAGAGTTTAAAGTGGTGTAATATTATACCATATATTTTTTTTACGCTTCAAGTTTTACCGATTGTAAAATGTAGATCATTACTTTGAAAATAACATTTAAAGTGAAAAATAATTTAAAATGCTACTACCGAATTTAAACGCAAGCGCAGAACTTTTCTATCTAAATGTGATAACGACCCATTTTCTAGTTAGAACACAAAATGCCGAATATCTTCCGATAAATTCATGGAATATTAATCAACATTTATTTCTTGGGGTATTTCTTCATGAGAAATTTATTTATGACATCAAAAATGGGTGTTGCTATTGAAAATTTGGAAGTTAGTGCAATTTTAAATATTTAGATGGCTCTTTATGAAATTTTTAACCATGGAATCTTTTAGTATACCTTAGTTCCTGAAGAACGGTGACTTTTTTTTCAATGCCCAATAAACGATCGTAGAATAATGCTGAATGGCAACTTTTTTTCCCGTCGACTGTACAAGTTGTTGAGAAATAATGTGCTTCGTCGCCTTTCACACACATTAGAATAATTATACTCGCAATATATCTATTCTTATATTGCTATTTAGATTACACTTATTAACGTATAATTGAAATAATTATGTTTATTAATTATTTTATAATAATTATTTTTGAAATTTTATTTGGAAGAGACACAAATGACAAAGCTTGGATTGTTCCAAAAGCACCACATATAAGAATTTGATCTAAATTATTTCCAATGAACTCACTATAATTCTTATATAAGAGTAAATACCGCCCCATTTTATATAAAAAGATGAATGGACTCAAATTTTCAAGTTTTAGAGACCAACATTGCCTTCTTATTTATTTATGATTTTCATTATTGTGTCAAATCAGTGTAAATATTTGGAAATTAGACGGTCCATTCAGAAATTTTCTGCATTGTATCCTGTTGTGAGTATTTAAAATAGCTATTGATATGATCAACAATTTCATTTTAAATTAAACTGCACTAATTTTATTACTGAATTAATGGGGGTTTGCAGAAAAGTAAGGGAACGCCATTAATTAAAAGAGCTGCATTTGCGATTTCTTTAAAAGCAATTAAGCAATATTTATAAACATTTTGTAATTAAATATAATTATAAAAATATTTTTTAAAATACATACGTTTTTGTTTAGACTATGATATCTTACATATTACAGACTCTTTCCCTTTAAATGAAAATATGACTTTTTTCTATAGTTTTTCTATATGACTTCATTTGAAACCTATTTTTTTTATATTTTTATCTCTATTGAAGTTAATTTTCGACAGCAAATGTCAAATTTTTAAAACAAATAATATTTTCTTTCGCATAATAAAGATCCCAATAGTTATAAAACTCATCTTTTCTTATTCTCAATTCTTATAATTTATAAAAATATTTAAATTTTCCGTCATGCATAAATGGCCTTCTTTCATCAAAATTTTCTCCCACCAAATCTCTTTAAATTGATTAGATCAAATATATTTAATAGCATGAAGATATCTCGCCTTCTCGTATAAGAACACTTTACTGTTTTGTTCCTCTGTTTTCTGAAATCAAGGAATTTAGCTTCAAAATGAAAGAGTGACATTATATTGCATGTCCACCTCTACAACAGCCTATAAGGTTTTGATGCATGGCAGAAAAAATGCTACTGAGAAATGTTACTATCCAATATATAACCTTTCCAGAAAACAATTAGAGCCATCTGGTTGTTTCGGTACTATTTGTCAAGCTGCCATGAACAAAACCTGGTATTTTTCGATTCCACGGAATTTATTTCATTTCTTTAACCTTCTTCAGCTTCACTTAACAACCAAAAATGGTACACGGTACATGAAAGCCTGTAGGAATGATTTACAACACATATGAAACATACATATCATAGCATGTACAAATTCTTCTATGTTCCATATTCTATGGAAACTTGGACATTGCAAATTCAAATTAGCAATTTCCATTTTAGATTAATTAATAATAAAAATTTGCGAATCCGAGAAGAATGCAAAGGAGAATTAAGAATTTAAATATTCCTTTCTGCTCTCTGTGTTTTTCTCTCTTGTGTAATTTAGTTTTATCATTTTGTTTAGTTACAGTGGGATTTAATATTTGAAGAAGGAACATTCTAACTTGAAATTCCCATTTAAATGAAATATTTTATTCGTTACATTTCACCTCGAATCAGAATGTACAACAACCAATCAAAATTAAATTCAATATTTTCATGTATTAATGAATTTTTTTCAAAATTTTAGTTACTTAAATTAAAATGTGTTCAAAAGTCAAAGTTTTTAATTTATACACAGAGAACACAATTTTCGTAACCGTGTTAAGAAAATCCATTATTCCTATAGCAAAGGTTTCTTGAAAGAAATTAATGTTTCCAATGAATATTCCACCTTATAAATTTACTGTGTCTTTCGCTTTCAATTATTATAGAAGAATTTTTAAAGCACTATCACCTCTTAGAATTACAGAAGATTTCTTGATATCTTCTTATATCAATTGTTTCTTTGATATTTGTTCTTATACCAAAAATCAGACAATTTGGAGGAAGTAATGCATGGAGGTATATGTTGGTGAGGCAATAAAATGCATGTTGAAATCAATTACGGTAATGCCACAATAGCCTGATAAAAATATCTGCACGTATGATTTCTAATTAACTAAACAAATTTTTAAGCTTCTATCGAATTATCTCTAGTACATTTAAGTGTATTCTTACAGAAAAATTCCCCAATATCATTTTGAATAATGTCCTTAGCCCTTAAAGAAATGGACTAGAATGTATTCCTTGTTTATTTTTCTTCCGATTCCCTCTGAGTCTATCTTTGTTTTTTAGCTTTCTTTGAACGATATTAATTTCCATTGTTCTTTGCTTTTTCTGCATCTGCAATTGCGAGCGACATAAACATTGTTTAAATTTTATTATCTAAATTTGATTGTTTTAAATTTTTTGTTTAAAGTTTAAGTTAAAATATTTTAAATTTATTCTAGTTTCTCTAGTTCATTGTTTTAAGCTCTAAGTGTATATATATACCGTCGCTTATCAAGCTACACTACCTATAGCCTAGTCAATAAGGACAGAAAAGTAGTCAAGTTGGGAAATAATTTGTGTAAAGCTGAATTTTACCCCATTGATAGACCAACCAGAGAGGCATTTTTACAAGTGTCCCCAAAAATCCCCTTTGTGATTTCCTCCCAGTCCTCCTCAGAGGTCCAAAATGACAATGTTAACAAAATAGCCAGTATTTCTGCTTCTAATTATCGGGTCAAGTTCAACTCTTTTTTCCTTGTTCGTTATTAAATGCGTGAAATCAGCCAGTTTTTTTTTAATTTAAGAAAATCCGAGGAAAAGTAGGTTTTTTTACTTAGAAACTTTTGAATTTTACGCAATATTTTTTTATATATCATATTATGCAAAAATCCATTCTATTAATGCTGTAGCCTACACTTTTTTGAATCTAATGATGTATATATTTTTCTACTATATATATCAGTATATTGTTTTTATCATGTTTATAAGTATATATTATTTATTTATGGGGGAAGAAAGACGGTTCGGCGTATGACACGACTGCCTAGTGTAGTAAACTCAAATAACTTGGGAAGCATTTATCACTCTCAGCAATTAAATCGAGGATAAATATTAACGTTTAAAATATACACTGATATGTATAGCTCCCATGGTTATACATGGTTCCTTGAGTGCTCTCAATTTACATAAAGAATATAATACTAAGAAAATCTCGAGGTTGAGTGTCCGGTATCCGCTGGACCACGATCTCCCTTTGTATTTAATGGATATCCCGAAGAGACTACTACGAAGAATGAAGAGCAGAACAGAAGGGTATCAAGACATTCATCCTGCGATGTCGCGTTCTGTGTTGCAGGAAGAGAGGACTTCTTGGGTAACAAAACCAATAAAATAATTGACACTAGCGCTTGGATCAGAACTTCGAAATCATGGACTGAGTATGATAACAGCGGAAGAAGATGCAGATGTAGATATTGCAATGACAACCATAAACAAAATTAACACTAGTTCTAACGTTATGGTTGTGGGTTCAGATATAGATTTAATTGTTTCGTTGATTACTCTGTCTCCTGAACAGAAAAAATAATTTTGTAAAGAAAAAAGCGGTGCTACTCATTCAACAGTCTTACATAAAATAGAAACATTGATTGAAAAGTACAAGAATTCCCGACAACTTCTTCTATTTTCCCCTGCATTGACCGGTGGTGATACCACCTCTGGTTTTTTATGGTATAGGAGAAATAAAAGCAATGGAGCTGCTTAAGCCACCAGAGACTTGCAGTTGGGATGAAGTTTTTTTGGATGCTACCACATCGAAAGAAGAATTGTTGGCTGCCTGAGAGAAATTTGTATTGCATTTGTATGGGCTGGAAAGATATTCTACGTTGAACGAGGCCTGATATTACAGATTTTTGGCTTTGATGAAAAAAGTACCCTAAGATCTTACTGTGACCTGGCAAAACTACCTCCAAAGCGTGTCATTAGCAATTACTTAGAGTTTTTTACAAGTTCAGAAGTGGTTGGGAAATAAACTTCCTGCCACAGAATGGGGATGGAGAGTTGAAACCGTAAATCAGAAAGGAAGTTTGAAAACAAGACTGAAATCAATTACATCGTTCAAACCATTTGCTCCAGATGATCTGTTTCATCAGCTATCTTGTGCTTGCAAAAAAGGATGTGTCAGCTACTGCGGGTGCAAAAAAGCCAACTTGGCTTGTTGTCCAATGTGTGAGCATTGTAGTGGGTTATCATGTTTAAACTCACCAATTTATTCCAAAGAAGTTAAAGTGCATTAAATCTTCTGTAGAATAAAGCTTTACATAATGTAAATAGCAACGATTCAATATATTATAGGAACAACAAATGTAAATATAAAAATAGATTATTGATAAAAAAAGAGAACAAAGTACGTAACATGCTAGTGGTGTGTGGTCCGTGATGCTGTAAAGCATTTATTGCTGTTTTATAGTGTCTTTAAACATCTGCTGGTTTTGCCAATCTGGGAACGGGCGGATCCATTGTTGGTGGATAATGGAATGGCCCTTAATGAAAGGGTTAGAGGAAACCCTCCGAACCACAACTGGCATAAGCATCAGAAATTTTACAAAATCCATTGTATTTTTTACATCATATTGCTGTTTCCTCGGTAAACCCATTTTAAGAATACAAATTTTATTACCAAAATCCCACTAATCTATGTTACATCTTGCAATAGATGCAATACTTTTACGACCACTTCATTCGGAAATTACATGCAGTAATTATTCAAGTCTCAGTATAGTAAGTCACCGTGGATCGCGAAGACTGAACAGCCATGTCGCACGCCGAAAGTTCTCGCTTTCACCCTCCCTCCTCAGCGTTACCATCGCACGGAAATATAAAAAAATATAGATAAGTAGATTGATAAATGTGTAGGCTACAACATTAATTGGATGGATTTTCGCATAATATAATATATAAAAAATTTTGCATAAAATTCAAAAGTCTTTAAGTGAAAAAACTACATTTCTTCATATTTTCTTAAATTAAAAAAAATAGTTTGTTTAACGCAAATATAAAGCTAACTATTCTTTCAGCCCATTTAATAAAAAACTAGACAAAAAAGTTGAACTTGATCCGATTATTAGAAGCAGAGATACTGGCTGTTTTGTAAACACTGCCATTTTGGAAATTTGAGGGGGGCTGGAGGGAAGGCACAAGGGGGATTTTTGGGGACTTTTGAAAAAATGCTCCCCGGGTGTATCAATGGGGTAGAATTCAGCTTTACACAGCTTTTTGTCCCTTTCAAGACATTTATTGACTGAGCTACTATCTCAATTTCTCAAAATCTCAAAAAAGAAAGAAAAGAAAAAGAAAGAAAAGCAGAAAAGTGTTTCTCAACCAATTACGAATATTTAAGTTTTTTTCCACATCTGGTAGGATCATTCGGTTTCATGTTCAAACCAGATGCTTAAAAAATTTAGAAATTCAATTGCAAAAAAGTACTCCGTCTCTCTTTTTCTTGTTCTTATTTTTTCTTCTTCTCTGAAACTTTGTAAAACTGAGATAGGTAGTGTTGCTTGATAAGAAATGCATTCTAGCTCTCATGAAAGAATTATAAATTACGTTTCATATTAAACTGCACAGTTTGACTTACGGCCTCTAGAATTAACACTGCATTATTTCGCATTTAATCTCTAAGGAAAGGTTGAAACCTTGAAACATTAAACCTCTAGATTAAGGTTTCCAGATTCCTTATTCTTGCATATGTTTCCTTAGTATTCAGCGCTGCAATGAATTCTTGGCTGGAGGAGAGAAACCATTTAAATGTGTTAATTCACGTCTAGTCTACCTTATTCTGCTCTCGTACGTTAAAATAAATTGCTTCTCTAGTGTTAATATGTTGTCGCAGGAAACATGCATAAATGAATACCGTAATTCTTTCGGTTCTTCAGTTTCCCGTTCTGATATGAAGCAATAGAAAACGTTAGTTATGAACTTCAAATAAATAATTTTAATTCCTACAGAATAGGAATGGGGAAAACCTAATGATTTTAACCGAAAACATGTTTTTTGTTTCTGTTAACCGGTTTTTTAGATTAATTTTTTGTCCCTGTTCTAACCGGTTATTGTAAAAAAACCCGGATCGAAAGATAGGCTCGTTTTAGGTTCGATTAGACTAAAATTTACCAAGTTATGAAACTTTGATTTTCATCATCTTAGGTCCATCAATGAGAACCGTTTCCTCGAGGCGTCTGTTGTTTGTCGGATTACTGAGAGTTTTTATGAACAGATAAATATTGGCCAATGGATTGATTTCCTGTGAAAACAATATTACTGAAAAATTTTGTCTACAATTGGAGTTCCCTTTTTTAAGAAAAAAAAACCGAAAACAGGTTATTTGAGAAAACGGTTATTTTGAGCGGTTAAAACCGCCATGTTAAGCCGGAGGTAAAAAATCCTGAAAAACCGAAAACCGGTTAATTAAAAAAAACTTTTTTTTTAGCGGTTAAAACCGCCATGTTAAACCGCAGGTAAAACATACTGAATAACCGAAAAACGGTTAATTAAAAAACGGTTATTTTGAGCGGTTAAAACCGTCATGTTAAACCGGAGGTAAAAAATCCTGCATAACCAAATACCGGTTATTTAAAAAAACGGTTATTTCGCTCGGGTAAAAACGCCATGTTAAACCAGCGTTAAAAAATCCTGAATAACCAAAAACCGGTTATTTTGTGCTGTTAAAACCGCCATGTTAAACCGGAGGTAAAAAATCCTGAATAACCGGAAACCGGTTATTTAAAAAAACGGTTATTTTGCTCGGGTAAAACCGCCATGTTAAACCGGAGGTAAAAATCCCGAATAACCGAAAACAGTTATTTTGCGCGGTTAAAACCGCCATGTAACATGCCATGTAAATTGGCCGGAGGTAAAAAATACTGAATAACCGAAAACAGGTTACTTAAAAAACGATTATTTTGAGCGGTTAAAACCGCCATGTTAAACTGGAAGTAAAAAATCCTGGATAACCGAAAACAGGTTATTTGAAAAAACGGTTATTTTGAGCGGTTAAAACCGCCTTGTTAAACTGGAAGTGTAAAAAAACCTGAATAGCAGAAAAACGGCAAATTTTCGCAATAACCGCCATCCTTATTACAGAAATAGCCAAATTCGGAACTTATTGGTGGCCTTTAAAGCACAGTTTTTGTATAGTAAACATAGATCAGGTATAGAATTTAGAAAATTTGAATTAGAATTAGAATTTAGAGATTGGAAGAAAATTTAAAGAATGATCGGTGAATAAATGGAATGAAACAAATATAAAATTATGGAGAGAAGTCTCTGTTCTTCCGGGGAAGATGGAGACGTAAATCAGAATTTCAGAGAGCATTTATATTTTAGTTACTAGAATTATATTATCCATTTTTAGTATCTTTGATTTATGCAAACTATTAAAGCAAAATCATATAATTCATTAAAAATTTACAAAAATTTACAAAAAACCCTCAATAATCAAATAATGCTCACCATATCGAAAGAAAACTATTAGTGATAATATGTAAATGTAGTGAAGTGAACTAAAATAGAACTTAATGTGAAATTATAAAGCAAACCCACAGTTTGTTCATTGGAAAAATAAATGTACTTTTTAAAAAGAGATTAAGTAAAATATATTATATTTCCTTTTAATTCATAACAGCAAAAACATATTTCTGTTTTCACAGAGATCCAAATTAAACCCAATCCTCAATTTTCAGATATTTATATCCGAAGTCCGATATTTACTTTGCTTATATTTCATCGGCTTACTTGACTTTTAAAGCTTTCAGAAGTTCCATTAGACATTACTTAGACTCCTCAGGATATTAAAAAAGTTTCCAATAAGTTTTTATATCAATACGTAGGTTTATAGGCTCTGTAAAAAAGGAATGGAGTCATGAGCCGCAAAAAAATTAAAAAAAACTTCTGAAAATCATACAAGAAAAAAAAAGAAGGAATTTTTCCAGGTTAAAAAATACAGATCGTAAAGATCAATGTTTGAATTTCATTCGTTTTAAAAGAAATCTAGGAGAAAAGAAAAATTTTGCTTAAATGGATTGAAAAAACCTCCAATGTACTAGGAAATCTAAAAAGGTTTCGGCGACTTCACAAATAAAAAAGGCCACATACTGTTTTGCAGCAGGATGCATTTATCACTCAGCAGCGTCGGTTTGGGACTTTATTACGTCCATCTGTTCTCATTTTTCCACTGGGTTATTTTTTTAACCGAGGAAAGAAATTCGAATAAGATTTTTGTTTGAAAACTGTACGGCTTTAGTTGAAGGAAATAAATATTTCCTAGCTACTCAAATTTTCTAGTACTCATTTCTATTTATTAGATATATATAAGTATCTCAAAAACAGTCTCTGATTTCAAGATATCAGAAATTTAACAACTAAAAAAATATTTTCATTAAATTTATATTCGATTCTTAGTTAACTGAAGATAATTTCATTCAGGAAATATCAAAAATTTATTTGCGTTGGTTCAGGATTTCTCTACTGAAGATGCTTCGTTCATTATTTTGTGTTTGTTTTTCAATACAAAATTAGTGTTTTAGGTTATCAGTTGTAAATATCAATCACTGCAAGTTTGTATCGTTGCAATAGCAAAAATTAACTTAAATTAATTAATTTAATTCAATTAGAGTTGAAAGGTGTCGATGTTTCTAATGTATGTCATTTGTTTCAAACTCATATACTATATCATGCTACTATTCAGTTACCACATTAATTAATAAGCACTTATGACACTTTTCAACAATATAATGAAGTATACAATTCTACTGACTACGTCAGATGTCGAATGTGTGAGGGAATTGATTTGTGTCTCTGTTAAGATTAAATATTACGAAAATGATAGACTGGAATAAAAAAAACCCGTTGATGTACGAAAAAGAGCAAATCCTCTAATGGCCTTCAAGATCCCCAGACCTTATCCTACAGAGCATATTTATGAAGCTCTTGCAAGAACAATTGCATCTCGACTTCTGCCTCCCACAGTTATCCAGAATTTGGATACAGCGTTCCTGGAGGAAACAGGGACTCATAACTGGCCTCATTTCCTTAATGAATTCACGATGTGAGAGATTTATAATTATTAATGGGGAATATAAAGATCTTGCAAGAACAATTGCATCTCGACTTCTGCATACCAGGGTTATCCAGAATTTTTATACAGCGTTTCTGGAGGAAACAGGGACTCATAACTGGCATAATTTCCTTAATGAATTCACGATGTGAGAGATTTATAATTATTAATGGGGAATATGAAGATCTCGCAAGAACAAATGCATCCCGACTTCCGCCGCCCAATGTTATTTAGAATTTTTATACAGCGTTTCTGGAGGAAACATGGACTCATAACTGGCATCATTTCCTTAATGAATTCACGATGTGAGAGATTTATAATTATTAATGGGGAATATGAAGATCTTGCAAGAACAAATGCATCCCGACTTCCGCCTCCCAATGTTATTCAGAATTTTTATCCAGCGTTACTGGAGGAAACATGGACTCATAACTGGTATCATTTCCTTAATGAATTCATGATGTGAGAGATTTATAATTATTAATGTGAAGCATACTCCCTTTAAAAAATATTTTGTTTGATATTGTATCTCGTACTTTTAACAACCAGGGTTGATTGACTCTTACGACCGATCATACATGTGTAACACAACTTTCTTATATTATTTGTATTATTTCAGCCTATTAATACACCTAATTTAATTAGGATTTATTTATTTGCTTAGAAGGCAACAGACGAAAAGGAAAATTTGTATAAATTATTAGCTCCAGCGTATTATATGGTTGATACTGATAATAAAAAATAAAACTAATTTTATTTTCTATAAATAGTTTTTATGGTTCACAAATATATCGTATATTTTATATAGGCACAAGGCATTTATACAGGTAAAAATTAGTTATAAATTAGTTTTCATCAAATTATTAAGTACATAATTTGATAACAAAATAAATAAATAACATAATATTTTGGTGCATCGAATAGGCACCGAATTTAATTCGTTTCTTTTCCGAAAATAATGAAGTTATTTGAACCGTAACACAGTCTCTATATAATGAAGAGAACCACCATCAAAATTTAATAAGGATAATTTCCTCGTCAAAAGTAAAATTATGGTAATTCAAAAGCATCAAATGGCTTTAACATGAAAATTATATCAGGCAAAAGCAACAAAATTTTATTCTAAAAACCCTTCTGTAAGTATTTTATTCTATTTGGGATCAGGTCCACATTTTATTTAAAATTATAACCTTAATATAAATGTGTTATTAGCTTTAAAACACCTCCTCTTCAACAAACATGAAAAAAACCCACTTTGAGATTAACATTTAAGTTAAATTCGAAGTCCTATTCTTAACGAAGCGAAATCACTCAATCCATTATTGATTATTCTCTTTGAATTTCTTTCTCTTTGTTAATATTTATTTTCTCCTCAGTCGGGTTACCTTAAGTTTAATTCTTAATTTAATGGCTCTTCATCCTAATTATTAGCTTCAATTATTTTTTTGTGTGTGATGATTTCATATTATCAGTATTTTGAAGAAGAATAAATCGCGTGTCGGAAAACCTGCGTTTATATTTTCTTTTTCTCCCTTTCTTTGTTTAAATTTGGTATATAATTTTCGCTTACTTTTACTTGCACTTGTTAATAATTTTATTTATTTTACAAATTACTATTGTATACTTGTTTAACTATAGACGCAAGTAATTCTAGTGAGAGAGCAAATTTTTTTTATCAGTGCTGAGAGATGTAACATTTTCCTACCTCTCAGCACTGATAGAGAACATCATAGAGAACATACTTTTAAGTAAAAAACTTATTGAATAGTGTATTTCCATTGTATTTTGAGAAAGGTATGCAAAATAAACGCATATGCAGGGATATTGAAAACACTGGCATTGAATACAAATATTTATAACTTCCATGTAAGAAACGACAGGTAGAAACATTTTGAACACAACACAAAGGGAATGAAGTCAGTGATCGCTGAAGCTCAGTCGGTAAAAAACTAGACTCTAAATCTATTTTCCCGTGGTTCGAATCACGGTCATGATGATTTAAACCAAATATTGACATTTTAGTTAAAAAATTTAACTTTTATTTATTTATGTTCTAGACAATTCTAGACCTTTAGATTCTAGCTGGATGATTCCACAATATTCCTTAAGCGTATAAATACTGTTCCCCTCAAGATGTGGAAAACCCTCTGTTCTCTTCTGCTAGGAGTTGCTTTCAGCTAATACATAAATACTAGTAATAGTAAATAAACTTTTTTTAATCCTCTGCTTCCTAAGGCCAATGGAATAAAGAGACCTCAAAATACGGGAACACCCAAGTTCCTCTATCAAGGATAAGGAAAATTCACTGCCCTCCTCAAAACCCACAGTGACAGTTGGCACTCTGCAAATTCTAAGAAAACCCTCCTTTTCCGAAAACAAATCTAAACGAGCACTCTAGGGAAGAAAGCACGTGCAGCTACTGTTAAATAAATCGCACTTAACGAAAGGGAATGGAAATTTTAGAGTGGTATTCGGACGTTTCGGACGGCCGCCGTCTTTTGCTTGAAGAGACGCATGGGACGTTCCCCATAGATAGAGTTTAAAAAAATATTCCTTCATTTTTTGCATCTTCGTGATGATAGAGGGCACTCAATACAAATGTTTATAATTTCCTTGTAAACAACGAAAAGAAGAAAAATTTTGAACGCAACACAGAGAAGTTATATTAACGTCCCGTTTTGAAGCGCCAAGAGGGATATTTTGGGACGGACCTCGTAGCATTGAACCGCGATTAGATGACAAGGACGGCACCTAAGCTAGTGAATCCTTCTCCAAGCTTCAGCATCACATCAGCGAGAGGACATTTGACTCATTACGTATGATTTAAGGTGCAACCGGCTCCCATACTCGAGGGATTTTCAGTGGAGTCAGGTTTCGAACTGGCACCCTACGAAGCTGGGACCTTACCACTAGACCACCTCGGCCCACCGAGGGGAAGGAAGTTTAATGCTTTGTTTGCGTATGCTCAATGTGACTTCTCTTGGTCATACGGGCAATATCCGTAAAGGTACGCTTAGAGAAAGCATCACGTGGTAGTGAAATGAACAACCGCACGTACGCCACATAAGGTAATTATTACGTACATAAAACAAAGCTTTAAACTGCCTTCCTTATTTTTATCGAATTGTGTCTTTTTATCTTTGTTAACCACGAAGTTATTAAAATTTGACAAAAGTGCAAGTGTTTTGAATAACCCTTAAAAATGTATATATAAAAATAATAATAATCTGAATGTGTGGTAGAGTTCAAAGTGAAAATATAATTATACCTCCAAAATTTTAATTAAACCTACATTTGAAAGAAAGATTTTATTCCTTCAAGAACCACTAAATCCTCTTCAAAAGAAATGGAATTTAGTGCACGAATGAATAACAGTCCTTTTTTATGCTGCTATGATTATTGAATGTTTTTGTGAAAAGTATATTCATTCTTTAAGGCGTAGTGGTCTATTGCTTAAGAGTTAGGTAATGAATTCATGGTTAAAGCTTTTATCTGAAAGAATCCAAATTACAAGTCAAATCTATAAAGCCATTCTCAGCCAGGAACTATTTTACAAATTAAATCTATAAAGCCATTAAAATGTTTCTTTATTGTAAGATACACAGCAGTTTCGCATTTATTTCTTTGTTATTTACCAGCGATCATGATTTACTTGTAAAATTTAATTTTTCATCTCTTTCGCTTTCAGCTTAAAGATTTATTTTGCTTACAAATCAATTTTTAAGTATTTGAAATAAACAATTATTTTATAATTTTTTGTAAATGAATAAACATTTTTAGTGTCGAATTTCAGAATAAATTCCATTAAACATGGATCTCCATTTCTCATGAGTATTAAATATCTCGGATTTATAGGAGATTCAACTCGCATCAAAGCCTCGAGTTGGATTGCATAATAGAAGCTTGAGTGCAAGACAAACATGTTATGGCATATTGCTTAATGCAGCGTGGAGAGTTATGATCCTGGCTTGACTGACGATTCTCTGAATATATGATTAAGCAGCTTTTAATGCACTCTCAGCAGCTTCTGTCACACCATAATTATTCCGGAATATAAGAGTCGGAAAGCGATGCGAATTGTCATTGATTGACTGACTAGCTATGTAACAGGATAAAGTCAGAAGATAGAGTGATTCTAATAATAATTTCTAAATACTTCCAAGGGTTCACATATGTATATCTTGATCGAAATTTTGGTGTTCGAAATGCTATTATTTGCAAGTGACGGGCTTTGTATTTAAAATCAGCTACAGTGTTTTCCTCTATAAGTTTTCGTATAATTAAGCAATGTGAAGAGTTTGTAGCTGTGTTGCGTGTCTTAACAGTTAAAATTGATAAAATTAACGAAAATTAAATTAAAAATTAATAGAACTTGAATTAAAAATTAATTAAAATTCTTTTGCTTTATACAGAAAGGCGCATATGCAGCTACTTCTGATAGAATATTTTTCGTTCTATTTTGCTTTTTTGTGTTTTATTTTAAGGCTTTATTAATGCCTATTTTTTATAATTTTTAACTTATTTTTCGAAGTTCTAATTTTGCGTGTGTTAAGTCATTATACTTATCATATAAAAAGGAACTTTTATTAACTAAAACTTGACGCTTAACAGAGACAAACAAACATTAAACAATCACTAATAACTCATTTTTAGCTGCGTAAAGGCTGTATCAGACGGGCCGCGTTCCTAGGGTAATGCCATTTGCCGAAAGTTTCTCGTCACGTGATGCATTGTGGCAACCGGTCAGACAGGATTTCTGTATCATGGAAGGCAAATTACGTCACCGTCTAAGCCACACCCAATTGGTTTGAATTTTCCCTGCTGACAGTTTTCCGGTACTATCTTGTACATTTTAAAACCGATTGAACGATTTTCGACATTTGGTCTGACCGGTCACGTGACGAGAAACTCTGGGCGAGTGGCATTACCCTAGTGTACATGGAAATCTCTGACGCTACGCTTCCCGTCTGATATAGCCTTAATATAGGGAAAGCGATTGATGTTGCACTTTGGAGGTTTTCCCGTTGACCGATTGGGTTCAGAACTTGATTTAGATGGACAGTTTTGGTGTCAAGATAACCTAACAAACTTCATTTATATTTCGTAGTGTGTTATTGAGATATTACGCTCACATCCACACAAAGAAACAAATAGTTTAGCAGTAGACAGCATACCGAATTTTGTCCCTATGGCTTATTGCTTTTTACTTTCTCGTATACGAAGTATACAAAGAAAAAGTATTGTAATCGTCAAAAAATTCGAACTCGAGATTTTGACGAATCTCCACGTTTTAGACCTCCCTGAGTTCAAAAAACGCAATTTTGGAATTACGCCTGTCTGTCTGTGGTCTGTGTGTCTGTGTGAACACGATAACTGGAAAACTATTAGAGCTACGGGAATGAAATTTGGTATGCGGTCTTTACACGTAATTTGTAGGTTTCTCTCAAATTTTGGACAAAATCCGTCTACTGGAAGTCTGTCTGTCCGCGGCCATGTGAACATTATAACTCAAAAACTTGAATAGCTAGATGGATAAAATCTGGTAAAAGTTTTATCATCATGAATGCAGGTCCGCAACCAAAGTTTGGGCCAAATCCGTCGAAGGGTTGAATTGATGGCCTGTCGGACTGTATAATCGCATACTTGTAAAGATTGTATTTCCTACACCCTTTGGCATAGACATATAAAAATTGGTATGGCGGTTGCTAACATTAATTATAGATCTATACCCAAATTTCCTTCCAATCGATTGAAAAAAAGGCGTTCAAATTGCATATTCATTTTTTAATCCGATTCCCCATGCGCTTGCGTACTGGTAGCAACCTCTGTGCACGCGGAAGTATTACGTCATTTGGTATTTGAGCCGCCAAGAGTGGATGTATATGATTAGATGCGCTTTAATCGGTACGCATCTCTTTGAATTTGACTCTTTACTAAGTATTTTACAGTCACTATAATCTACAATGAAGAACCTTCTGATAGTCATTGGATTCTGGGTTACAGTAGTTTCGAATTTGTTTATGCACGCGGGGGGAGGTAAAACAGCACCTTTTTGGGAAAGTATACGAGAAAGTTTAGGGGAGAACACTTCTGCTGGTTTCAGTTCATAATTGTAAGCAGAGTATATTCGGTCTAAGGACTTCCAAAATGGGGCGATTCATCACAATATAAAGTCGAATGTTTCGACGATTACCATATTTTCTTTACATAAATTGTAAAGAGAAATATATTTGGATATATGAGACACTTTCTACGCATACTCTATATTTCAGCATCAGAACTTGTATGTTATGATCTCATTTCCTATCAATACATCGTATTATTGCTTTGCATGGTCTGATTGATTATAAGTAATAAAGATTTCAGGATAAAATGTCAATATTAGAATTAACTATATACATGCGCATTATATTTTCATGGTTTGTTTCAAACTGAACGAACATCAGATCTTCCCAAATAAACGTTATCATTCCTGTGATACGTTGTCTCAAAAGTTTATAATTTTGCATGGTCATCGTACTATTGGCGAGAAAGGAAAGTTAATCCCAAACTTTGCAATTTACAAATTTAAAAGCATTAAATATTTGTTTATTTACTCTTTAATATGATTCAATCATTCAAGAAAAATAAATTTTATTATCCGCATTGCAGTCATCGGAAGTGTAATCATTCGCATATTCCCTATTTACTTATACCTTATACAACATTAGAAGATGTCAGAGTTATAGAATTCAACAAAATAAGGCAGAAAAGATGCGAGTAAGAAGGAATATGTAGATTGAAAACAGATCATTTTATTGGTACCTGCATTCACGTGTTAAATTATCTATAAGTATTTATCTATTGAAGCAAAAATGGCGGCTGTGTCTAGGACATGGTGTAAACATTCCGAGACGCAGGATAAGGGAGAATGAAGGTTTATTCACAAATTTGCAGGAAAACACGTGAAACAGGTAACTGGAAACAATAGATCTAGCTCAGATTAGCATCGTAAACAGACAACAATTCACAGGTAATAACAGCTCAGCAAATCGAAATTTAGCAACACAAACAGTCAGCAAATCACTGATAACGACAATAACAGCACTTTCATTAGCGCTGAGCTCATCGGCTTTCTTGCTCGCACTGCAGACGAAACTCCAAAGTCGTTCCAATGGATCAACACACACTACTTAATAACGCTCGGCGTCTAACAGCTTACTAGCTCGCACAGCGGATAAAACTCCAAAGACGTACGCACTTCAAGGCGATTCCAGTCGATCAACATTCACTCCCTGTGATCCAAGCGCACTCCTTATATAGTCTCTCCCGGTAAGCCGTGACGTTACATGGAATCATCTAGTACATTCAAGCGTATCTCCTCTCCTAATAGAGATATCGAGAAAATTGTAGAAATGTTGAGATGCCATATTTTGTCGCCAAGATGGTCGCCAATGTCAGAGGTCCTGGCCTGACTGCTGCCAGTAATCTCATACTTACCCCTGCAAATCTCTCTTCCCAACCATAAGACTCCCATTTCTGGGAAGCGACTTTCCATGTTTGTAACAATATTCATTATAAAAAGCTTATTAAATGAACGTTAATAGCTTTGAACAATAAATCAAAATGCTCCTTGTTTTAAGAATTTAAGATTAAAATTTCAATATCCCTTCCTTCGATGTGATTATTTAAAATAAAGCAGTAAATGTAAGATTCCTCACAAGCTTGCAATCAGCATAATTGTTTTGGTTGTGTTATAAAAAATTCGCATGGTGCATTTGTTCAAATAATATTTGCAAAAACAGAAAACAAAAACAAATAGTTAACGAAATGTAAAGCAACTTCTAAAATACAAAAAATCTCTAAAACGGAAGGATATGATAAATAACGAGGAATAAATCAAACTAAAAAACAAATAATCTATCAGGAAAACATGCTCAAATATTTAAACAACATTTTTATGTTTTGCATCAAGTTTAGATTTTTTAAAACTACAAAACTTATCATTTTTTTGGATTGTTCATAAATCATATTTCCAAAAATGCCTTCTGGAAGTTTCAATACAGTTGCGAAGGTCTGTTTATTCCATTATTTGTAGTTAGTCAAGGACAAAACGACATGTAATATGCTGGCTGTCATACATTTAGTACTGTTGGAAACTCCAAGCCGATTAGATTGCTGTGGTAAGAAACATTCTTATAAATCTTTCATTATATTTTGTGGATTCTTTTCGCGTTTTAATTAGTCGGAATTTCAAAGATGTCAATTCCGTCATGTGATAACACTTTGAAAGAAGATGTTCACGAATAAAAAGTGCTATGAACTCGAAGAATTTTAATAAAATTACTCATCAAGATGGATTCAGTGCTATTGAAGCAACCATTAAAAACATTTAACAGCCAGAGAAATCCTCAACAATGGACGTAAGAGAGCGTGGTTTTTATTTATGTGATGGTATATAACGTCTTTTCATTTTAAAATACAAAACATAATTAATCTGGATGATAAGTTTAATATATGATACAGGATATTAATATGGCACAGCTAATTACAGAAAGTCCTCTCGCTTTTTTATTTCCTTATTAACCAATTAGCAAATGAACTCGAAAACCTTTTCGCTTCAACCGATACCCAAGAGCAAAAGAAAAATTATGTTGGACCACAAAGTACAAACGCTTATAGCATTATTATTTTCTGCACTTCGACATGAATTGTATTTTAAATTTTTTTTTATTCCAAAAGGTTAATTAACGAAGTTTGTTTTATACATTTTATTCTAAAGGGTTTCCTTGTGGATCTTCTCTGGTATTTCATGTCTTTCTTATTCCTTTGTAGATTTGTATTTTTCTCAAATCTCGAAATTGTTTTTCTATGTCACATTGCATCCTTGTTCGTATTCAGATTATGTATTGTACATAAACTTTTACATCTTAAGCATGTTTATTGTAACATGCATCCACTAAACCAGTTTCAGAATTTTAACAAGCTTCTAATTACTGTACGTTTGGCGGAACATAGCCAGATCTTGCTCTTGCACCATAAAACTCCCACAAACCACCACAAAAAATGGTAAAGTGCTGGAGAACATTATAAAGTGAGAGACAATTTAACAACTCAGCTTGAAACAATGAAAGAACGAGAGATAAAAACGTACAAGTTACAGGGTGACAATTATTGAACTATATGAAAAAAAACCTTGATAACTTTTGAACCGTTGGCGAGATTCAGTTAAAACTTGGCGGTTGAATGCAGGACATGTTGAGATTTTTTTTTGGGTATACGCACTCTTACTGTTGTTGTATCGTTTTTCGTTGAAAATGTCGAAATACAGCGTTTCGGAGTGCATATCGATCGTCAAGGCCTACTATTTGAGCAATAACAGCCAGATTGCGGCTCAAAGGAAATTTGCGACCGAGTACAAGCTGAAGACAACCGGCCCAAGTGTTATAACAATCAAAAATGGGATTGAAAAGATCGATAGAACTGGTAGTGTCGATGTCTCGACAATTCAGCGATTTTTGCAGAATTTTGCTCTTCGTCTGCGCCACGTCATAGCCATTGATGGGAAACATATCGAACATGTCACAAACTAAATCCGAACATCTGTAGTTACTTTTAGAATTTGAATACATTTTTTGAACTCACACAGTAGTTTTTGAATATTTTATTTTTTATTCCATACAGCTCAATAATTGTCACGCTGTATGTCATTGATGTCAAAATCAGTCCTAAAAGATGGATTGAATGCTGTTCAAGCAGCATTGAACATCATTTAACAGCCAGACGAATCCTGAACTATGGATCCAATCCTACTCAAGAGAGAGCATAATAGAGCAGCTGAAATCGTCGGTGTACAAGAAAGCACTTTAAAATCATACAATTATTTAAGAAATTTATTGCCTTCGTAGATTTATTTTAATGTTGTTCTTCATTAGTTGGGTTG
>BGPR01004373.1:0-23970 GCA_013235015.1 Araneus ventricosus | reverse complement strand
ACAATTATTTAAGAAATGTGTTGCCTTCGTAGATTTATTTTAATGTTGTTCTTCATTGGTTGGGTTGAGAGCATCTTAAAGAGAGCGAAAATGAAACAACTCAGGTTGAAACAATGAAGGGGCGAGAGTTAATAACATACAAGTTATGTCATTGATGTCAAAATCGCTGATAAAGATGGATTGAATGCTGTTGAAGCAGCCATGAAAAACATTTAACAGCCAGACGAATCCTGAACTATGGATCCAATGTTTCTGAAGAGAGTATAATAGAGCAGCTGAAATCGTCGGTGTACAAGGAAGCGCTTTAAAATCATACAATTATTTAAGAAATGTGTTGCCTTCGTAGATTTATTTTAATGTTATTCTTCATAAGTTGGGTTGAGAGCATCTTAAAGAGAGCGACAATGAAACAACTCAGGTTGAAACAATGAAAGAACGAGAGTTAATAACATACAAGTTATGTCATTGATATCAAAATCGCTGATAAAGATGGATTGAATGTTGTTGAAGCAGCCATAAAAATATTTAACAGCCAGACGAATCCTGAACTATGGATCCAATGTTTCTGAAGAGAGTATAATAGAGCAGCTGAAATCGTCGGTGTACAAGGAAGCGCTTTAAAATTATACAATTATTTAAGAAATGTGTTGCCTTCGTAGATTTATTTTAATGTTGTTCTTCATTAGTTGGGTTGAGAGCATCTTAAAGAGAGCGACAATGAAACAACTCAGGTTGAAACAATGAAAGAACGAGAGTTAATAACATACAAGTTATGTCATTGATATCAAAATCGCTGATAAAGATGGATTGAATGTTGTTGAAGCAGCCATAAAAATATTTAACAGCCAGACGAATCCTGAACTATGGATCCAATGTTTCTGAAGAGAGTATAATAGAGCAGCTGAAATCGTCGGTGTACAAGGAAGCGCTTTAAAATTATGCAATTATTTAAGAAATGTGTTGCCTTCGTAGATTTATTTTAATGTTGTTCTTCATTAGTTGGGTTGAGAGCATCTTAAAGAGAGCGACAATGAAACAACTCAGGTTGAAACAATGAAAGAACGAGAGTTAATAACATACAAGTTATGTCATTGATGTCAAAATCGCTGATAAAGATGGATTGAATGCTGTTGAAGCAGCCATGAAAATAATTTAACAGCCAGACGAATCCTGAACTATGGATGCAATGTTTCTGAAGAGAAAGCATGGTAGAGCAGCTGAAATCGTCGGTGTACAAGGAAGCGCTTTAAAATTATACACTTATTGAAGAAATGTTTTGTCTTCATAGATTTATTTTAATGTTTTTATTCATCAGTTTGGTTGATCAATGTGTTATTGGCATATCTGCAACTGGGTATTTAATTTAAAGTAAGCTCTCTTTTTCTTCCATCATCATCCAACTTTTTCACCTTTCCTGATCAACAGTTCGTACTTGTTTTGGATAACCACATCTATTGTATAAAGCCTGCTCTTAACTGAATTCCATTTCTAACAATTATTAATGTGTTAATTAATTATGTTAACAATTAATTAACACATTTTTCTTCAAAATGCCATCCTAAGGCTTGGTCCTGTAATTATTTTTACAGGGTATGAACTACAAACCACATGTCTAATTATTTTTTAACTTCATTTAAGCACAGAATTACTCCAAACAATTTCTTTTAGGAAGCGAAGCTTCTTCTAATGAATGATGCATACTTTATTTTTGTAAAGGAATGAATGATATATGTTGTTTTTCTAATTCATTAAATAAAATTTCATTTTCTCGCAAAAATGTTTTTTTTTTTAGCAAAATACATTTCGCTAACTCTTTTTTTCTCATATGAGCTTCGGAAAGGAATAACAGATGGAATACTAGAAGAAATTATTCTCAATCATTGTTTTTTCTTGAGGTTTTTATGAAAATGCCTCGTTAAACTATTAAACTAAATAAACACGAATGTGTTTTAGTCTCGGTGACTTTTCTCACTTTTTCTTTCTTGACAGCAAGAAACTTTAATTACTGGAGAGAAGTGAAAGAAAATGAAGGATGTACAAAACCTTGTATGAGAAAAGAAAATAAAAATTGTTTTTTTTTCAAAAAAATTATATCCATTATGACACGAGTCATTTACATTAATGAAAACATTGGAAAAAACCCATAGAATCGAAAAGAATATATTTTCTTTTATTCAATTACAAGTATTAATTGATGAAAAAACGGTGCCAGAGAAATTATTATTTCAAAAAAAAATTATTTATCTTTTAAAAGAAGGAAACTATAAAATGAGAAATGAGAAGACAAAGTACCAAAACAAAATTGAATGTGTCACTATTGCAGGAACTGTTAAGCTACAAAGTGGTCCTATATTAGAATGATGTGTTCTAAGCCCTCTAATGGATAAACTATTATCCTTTAGAGGATCCACATTTCATTTAGAAGACCCATATATTGTATAAATATTAACTATTTGTAATAAAATTCTTTGTAAATGTACAATGAAACGAGCGGTTTAAATTTTTTTTAAATGTTTACTAATATTAAAGTTTGACCATAATATAAATAATATCAAGCTCAAAATCATAACCAATAACAGAAATTTTTAAATTCTTTTAAGAGCACGAGCCTCACTTCACAAAAATATTTATAAAAATATTGCAAGAAAATTTTCTCTACTGATATATATAAGATTTCAAGATTTACAAGTAAAAGCAATTTAACTGAAGTTGATATATGAAAGATTAACAGATAAAATACTGAAACTTTTTAAATATATTTTTTATGAAGTGATGTCGAATCTGACGCATGAACTAAAACCGGAAACTAAAGTATGCAAGTTATTTTGAAAATATAAATATTTGCCCAGAAAATATAAGCTCATATTTTCTGGGCTTATGTATGTGAAAATACTGCTCGTTACAAATTTCACGCAACATGTAAGACACTTCAAAAAGAATTTGTAAAGCTGCTATCACACGGAGAGCCATCGTGCACTGTTATCTTGAGCATGAGCAATAGGGTGGATCGAAAATTCAAAGTGTGGATAAAATAATCGGCTTAGGGTGCAGAAGTTGTCTTTTAAGTGTGCTAGCATATATGCAAAATTTTTTCAACTTTGTTTAATATCTTCCGGTGCCCCAAAACGCTTAAATATTTGCAAAAAACGTTTTTTATGCAAATTTCGAATTAAAAATCAAAAATTAAAAATGTGTTAAAGAAACGATTTTACATGGGGAAACGTAGAAGACAGGGAAAGGAATAATAAAAAATACCAACAAAAATTGAAAAATTATCGTACTGAAAAAATATCGTGTTTGTTCGATATCACATTTTGTGAGTGTACAAATTTCGATATATGTAAATTTCAAAAAGACATGAACATTCCACTTGCTGAGCGATTGTTTATAAAAGATCGAATATTAGAAAGGAAAATGGTTTTTGGAGAAGTGGAAGTAATTGTTACTGAACAAAACAGAAAAGTAAAAAAGAAAATAGATGGAAGACAAAAGAATGAAACGTAAAAAGGTTAAAACTGATGTTGCTCATGCTCAATCAATGGAGCTACTTGAGCTCAATACTATGTCTTCGTCCTTGTATACAGATACGGATGTAATTACCTTGGAATATCAATCATAAAATCGTTTAGACTTCCTTACCTTAGCAATGGAATGTGATCGATACGGAGTAGCTATAGCGGAGCAGATAGAACATCTACTTCATTTGCCATTGTTGTTCTACAAGACATTGGAATTGTACACAAAGGCGAGGCTTTGCATGTGGTAGATCGCAATAGCATTCGTAGACAGCGTAAAAAGCTTTAAAATGCAGTTGCAAAGTCTACTAAGTTAACAGTGTCTTGGTCTCTTTTAACCGGATTATATTTCAATGCGAGGAAAGACAACACAAAAGTGCTAATTAAGGAGGACACAAGGTACTTCTCAAAGACCACGAAAGAGGAGCGTTACACTCTTGTAAACGAACCTACCTGTGTATATGTTGGCGTGTTACTGCTGCAACAGAAGGAGCTAAAGCCATAAAAGAAGCAATACTCAATTTTTTGGAACACATAATATGCGATTAAATGGGCTAATAGTAATTGGATGCATGGAACAAATGTTAATACTGGGCACAAGGGAGGTATTATCCGCTTGATGGAACTGACCTCAATAGACCATTAAAATGGTGAATTTGTTTGCTTCAAGCAAATGAGTTACCTCTCCGTCATCTACTAAATTCTTTGGATGGTGCAACAACTGGTCCTAGAGAATTTTGTCGACCAGTTGGTAAAGCAATCAAAACCTACGAGGAGCCACCTGTAGCGCCTTTTTCTTCAATAAGTGTGGAGAATATGCCACATAATATAGATAGAATGGTTCTCAGAAAAGATCAGCAATATCTGTATGATATTTGCCTAGCGATATCACTCGTTGAATGTTATTCTGACCTGGCATTAAGAAAGCCTGGTTCAGTTGTTCACTCAAGGTGGCTAACAACTGCAGGTAGAATTTTAAGGTTGTATGTGGTCACAGAAAAACCATCTGACAATCTTATTATTCTTGAAACATATATTATGAAGGTACATGCAACCTGTATGGTTCCATGTCAAGACAAAGCCCTCCATAACAGAAGGAGCGCTGTATATATGGAGACTTATTTCATTTTTTAGATATTTGGAACCCAATTTAAGAAATATAGTACACACTTTTATTCAACGAAATAGCTTCTTTTGTCATCCTGAAAATTTGCTATTGTCAGTTCTCACAGATAATAGAGAGAATATAAGGTCTTTAGTACTACGAAAACTAATTTGTGCTAGATATGAAAACAGAGGATCATCAGAATAAGAATTTTTCAAGTACTAAAAATAGACTATAAAGCAAAGGATATTTTTGCACTTATTAACTGGCAACGAGTTGGACATTTGAACCACCTCTTTTGATGAATGTGCCATTTAAATAAATAGAGGAGATGGTAAAAGTTAGACGGAGGAATAGTCAAAATATCCATGCCATACCCAAGCTGTAGAAAGGTGTTTTCTCATAGTGTTTGAAGCGTCGGAGAGTGTATATGGATAAGAGAAGAGACACGGCTTCATATTGAATAGGATACAATCAAAAAGTCTTATCAAACATTATAATAACGAAAAGGATTACATCATTTAGAAATATGTAAATCTTCAAACTAATAGAATTAAAAAATCTGTGATTAAGTTCACTTTTTATAAGTTTGGTGATTTGTTGCTTTGACTATTAAATTTATACTTCATGTATTTTTACAAAATTATGATTATTTATAAGTTTGCACTTTAATACTTGAATAGCCTGCCAATTTTTCAAATATTTTTCATTAATTCACAATTTTTAATAGATATTTGTGAAAATGTCAATTTTTAACTTTTTGGGGGCTTTCGGGCCACCAGAAGATATGAATGAACTTTAATAATAATAAAAAATCGCAAACTAATATACCCAAAACAAAACTTTCTTACCCGGCGCTAAAGAAATTTTGAAAATATTTTTTATAAATTTCCCCAAAAAATGTCATTTTAACTATTTTTGGGGCACTGGAAGATATGAATGGATTTCAATAAAAAAACATATGTAAACTAATATACCTAAGACACAACTTTTCCACCCCATGCCAAAAATAATTTCAAAACAAAAAAATTGTAAATTTTCATAAAAAAATTAAATTTTTGAGGCGCTTGGGGCACCGGAAGATATAAATGAATTTCATAAAAAAATTACATAAACTAATGTACTTAAGACACAACTTTCCCGCCCCATGCCAAAAAGAATTTCAAAATTTTTTTTTCCTATACTTTTCGATCCACCCTAATGAGCACAATGCCACTCAACAGAAAAGTTTGTTGCAGGTGCCGCATGGAGACAACCGGTCAAACGGGATTTCGGTAGAGTAAAAATCGAACTACGTCACCGTCAAAGTCACATCAGATTGGTTTGAATTTCCGCTTCGGAAGCTTTTAATATATGTCACGCAGCAGTAAGGAAATATACGCAAAGCTATATCTCAAGGAACAGTAAGGAAATATACGCAAAGCTATATGTCACGGAACTGTAAGGAAATATACGCAAAGTTATATAAAAATTGTTGATTAAGGTTACTCTGAGGAGAAACATTTCAACCTGAGAGATTAAATACGAAACAATACACTTTAAAGCATAGCTTTATTAATTCAAATTGTGGATTTTAATATGAAACACGAATAGATATTCTTTCATCAGGGCTATAAAGCATTAATTGCATATACAGTGTGTCCGATAATGGTCTTTATTATCCTAAGCATTAATAACAAAAATAGGAAAAGGTACAATTAAAATCAGGTTGCGACAAAAATAATGAAGAAAACTAAGGTTTTTTTTATTTATTTAAGCTGCTATCACACGGAGAGCTATCGTGCGCTGTTATCTTGAGCATGAGTACAATGCCACTCAGCAGAAAAGTTTGTATCACGTGACTCATGGTGAAAACCGGTCAAACGGGATTTCGGTAGCGTAGAAGTCGAACTACGTCACCATCAAAGTCACAGCAGATTGGTTTGAATTTCCGCTTCTGACGATTTTAAATCACCATCGTGTGCATTTTCAAGCCGATTGAATACAGCCCACAATTTCCGTCATATCGTCTGACCGGTCACGTGCTACAAACTTTTCTGCTGAGTGGCATTGTGTTCACGCTCAAGATAACAGCGCACAATAGCTCTCCGTGTGACAGCAGCTTTAAAGCTTTGTTGCAGAATATAGGACACGTGGTAGAAAAGCTATACCTGAAATCTCGGTATCGCACAAAAATGAAATATTTTTTGCACTCAAGCAGCAAAATCACTTCGCTCGAATCCGGAGTTTTATGGGTGAAACCTTCCGATGAAAATCCAGAAACTGATGCATTATAGTGAAACATGAGAAATATCCAACCAGTCATAAAAGCGTTTGCCTTTAATATCTCAAGACGAAGGGAAAAAAATATTGTAGATTCGCAAGAAGAGAAGCATCAAGGTATCAAGTTTTCCGCTGCTTCAAGTCAGCGGCCGAATTCAGGAATTTGCATTTTTTTTATTGCTTTTCAATCTGACTAAGACGGATCTATGTATCTGAATTCTCTTTAAGGGAGGATATAAAGGATCCAGAAAAGGTATGTTGGCGTTATGCTTCGATGAAACAACGGAAAATGTGGTGAAAGATTAAATATTTCATGCGTATTATACATTATTTTTTATTTTTGTGTCATCTACAGTTTTTAAAGAAATGAAAAATCGTTTCAGCGCAGAGGATACTTATCCGAAACGCTGTATATATATTTTTTAAAAATGTACGACCCTCTTTTGCTAGGACACGTTTTAGAACTTTGTTTATGTTTGGAGATAAAATGTTGGGAACTTTTTAATATTATTTACCATCCCTTTGGATCGTACAATCCTCTGATCAGCTTTCCATAAAGCGATAAATCTTCGAGATGCGCGACTAGGTTTTGAAAGATTTAGAACCAAGCGAAGAAAGTTAAAAGAAAAAGCGAAAACAACATATAAATTTTTTTTTAAAAAATGACGGGAAGCTGTCATTTTCAAACAGCCGCTGATGTTACAGGACCAACAGGCGTAGGACCATTTTACTCGCGTGACTCTTTTGCTTCTCGAAGTTTCTCGGTTTCTCTTTGTTACTCGCGATACTCTTTTGTTTCTCGAAGTTACTCGCGATACTCTTATTTCTCGTAGTTACACGTGATTCTCTTTTGTTCCTCGAAGTTACTCTCAATTCTCTTTTGCTTCTCAAAGTTACTCTCAATTCTCTTTTGTTTCTCGAATTTATTCTCAATTCTCTTTTGTTTCTCGAATTTACTGTCAATTCTCTTTTGTTTCTCGAAGTTACTCTTAATTCTCTTTTGTTTCTCTGAAATGCTAATGTATGGAAATTGGAGGAAATTAATAATGGAATGATTTCAAGAAAGAAAAGTTCTTCTCCACACACTCGTTGATGAATGCTGGATTCTCTGTTCCTTTCCGAGTAACATTTTCCTTGTTGCGGACACACCGGAACTAGCTCCTTATACCATCGACAATTTTAATACGCAATATTTTTATAATCTTATAGAGAATCTGTTGTGGAGTAACTCCTCAGCGATCACTCCTGCGTATTTCGCTCGTGGGCCAACTTTGCGACTCAGTAGTCGCTAAGATACTATTCTGATTTTCAATTTTTTTGTAACTCCTGTTGTTACCCTTTTTCTCTATAATAAGACATTAGTTATGTTTTTAACATATGTAGTTACCTAGATATAGGAGATCGCGTCACCAATTCATACGTATTTGTGCCCAACTTTGCGACTCAGTAGTCGGTGAACTACAATTTCGATTTTCAATTTTTTTTTTTTTGAACTTCTGTTGTTACCCTTTATCTCTAAAGTAAGACATTAGTTATGTTTGTAACATATGTAGTTAGCTTGATATAGAGGATCTCCCATACAATGTTCTTTGTGGCATTTTGACGTGTCAATCAAATTCCTTTCAGAGACCCCAAGGGGAGGAACGTAGTTCAACGTTAGAAAGAATAAAACGTTCGATCCGATTACATCTTTTACCCATCATGAAAGATGGGGAAAATATGTTTTTCAGATAACCATACTGACTAAAACATTTTAATGATTCAATGCGCCTTCTCTGCTGATAAAAAAATAATAATGGGGAATGTTCTCTGGTTCAAATTCTTACTATCTCCACAATATGGTTGGTTTCGGGGTTAGCTTCATTGCACACTGAAGAAAAAAGTAATTTTGAAACAGTATCTCACCTTCCTCTTGAGCTCTTCGGCTTAAAATTTTAAAGGAACTACAAGTTATGAGTAAAATTGACATGCCAAACTTCATTCATCTAGCTCTTCGCATTTATGAGTTATCTTCGTCAGATACGCGAAGCTTTACAGAAAGATTCATTGATATAATTTCTCAATCCAAAAAAAATTAAATAATTATACTCTTAACAGTCTGAAAAATTAAATAATTATACTCCTAACAGTCAGAAAAATTAAATAATTGTACTCCTAACAGTCTAAAAAATTAAATAATTGTACTCCTAACAGTCTAAAAAATTAAATAATTGTACTCCTAACAGTTTGAAAAATTAAATAATCGTACTCCTAACAGTCTGAAACACGGAGATTCATAGATCTCAAAGTATAATTTTTTGACATTTCTTAACATTATTTTCTTAAATGAGAAATTAAAATAGAAATCGTATAAGAAATGAAAACCTCGGTCCGATTTTATCGTCAATCCTACATGAGAGAACATTAAAAAATTTGCTGGGTGGTTCACAGCGGTAAACATTTTATGGATTCATTCTATTTGCTTTCTATACATGAAAAAAGACAGACAAATTCCTAATCTGAAGGAATGAATACGAAGATTTATATTTCGCATGAGCTCTTCTTTTACCTCTCCTCCTTTTCCGTTCGACAGATTAGATTCGGCATGCCACAATTTATGCCTCTATTCGTCGGATAGCTTGCAATTTTGTGTGTGCATCGTGATATTCAGAAAACATAGTTTTATTTCCCTTTACAACAGAAAATTCAGGCAAGACATAGATGCCCTTTGCCAGTCTATAATATCTGAATAAAAATTTAAAGTTATGTTGCATCCTTTATAAATAATTCAGAAAAAGACAATTAATAAAAGCATTTTGTATTTCGTAGCTCTCTTTGAAGATTTGAAAGTGAAAGCTTGTTATCGGGTCATTTACATTTAATATAAAATAACAAATTGTGCTGAACATTCTTTAAGAGGTAATTTTCGATCATAGTTATTAGTTTTCAAGTTTAAAGGATTAGAAAACTTATTGAAATTTAAAAACTTAAGAAAGGCGAGGTTCGGGTTCGCGCCGTAGTGTTTTCATGAAAACGTCGGGATAAAATCATAAAACAAGTGTTTCGTATTAATATGCTACTTAATTATCAATCTCTTCAATAAAATAATTACACAGAATAGTATAAAGGTTACAGAATAAATAAATCACAAGTTTATCGCATGTAGCAAGGGTCTGTGTTAGCTTGTGATTTATCTATTCTGTAACCATTATACTACTCTCCGTAAATATTGCATTAGAGACATCGATAATTAAATTACATATTAATACGAAATACTTGTTTTATGATTTTATCCCGACGTTTACACGAGAAATCTACGGCGTGGACCCGAACTGCTTCTTTCTTATGTTTTATTTAGAGTAGCTTCTGATGGTGTCATCTGTTGACAGTATATAGAACTACATTTCGCGTATGCGCAGTTAATGATTATTTACTACAAATGCTCATATTTCCCGAAATATTCAAATTTTTGAATTCAAAATTTAATTTTTTTATGTATTGTCAAGTATTCTGTAAGTTTCGTACAATTCGAAAGAAAACTCTGCACGTTATAATCAAAAAGCATGCGGAGTTTGAAATTTTCAATTTGATACAGATTTTTACTTATATTCTGATCAATATTTTTATTTTCTCACTTTGGGTCCTAGTAATACTCCTCACGCTCTTTAAAATGACACCATAATCAACCTCTTAGATAAATGCGTTTCCACGCTACACTTATTTATAACCTTACATAAAACAAATTCATAACAATTCCGCGCAAGCTCCTACACTGGTACGATGACGTCACAGGCAAAACAAATACTATGCGACAAACTCTTACAGATATGATCTATTCGCTCTGGAGCAACCATTCTTTTCGCATTATTAGTCTCGTAGTTATTAGGGATTGAAATCTGACGGTATTTTGTCACACAAGAAAGTTCGAGCGACTATCACTGTAACGAGCAGAAAGATGTTTTCACGTCAAAATATTTCCGAGATGCATCCTCTAAGAAAACTTTTAAATGTGAAATTGTAAGAACATTCAGTGTGTGCAATTGTTTTGTGTAACTATAATAGAAAACCCTATAATTAAGAAAACAATACATTCATATTCGTTAAGTGATACAGATAAGATTTTTAATATATGCATCATTGTTCCTTTAGAAGCTAATATACTTCTAGTCAAGCACAAACACACACAAACAAATAAATAAATAGCTCAAAAATAAGCTATTGGCAACTTTGTGATTTTTTATCAACAACTAAGACTTCATTTTAATAAACATTGAACACGATTTATCTTTCAATATAAAATTTAATTTGCATTCAAAATAAATATTTGTATATTTTGCTTGTAGCCCACAGTCAACACAAATTTACAAAAGAACTTTTCGCAATATTCAAAATCAAAAATTTTGCATAATTTCGCGAAAATTTTCTTCTCCTCGAATTTTAAAAGCACATAATTAAATATCCAGGGTTGTTAAGTAAAAAGTAAAAGAAATACAGAAGTAATGTTCTTCAACGGATTCTGAGACTAAAACTTTTGGACCATTTTACACCGGAAAGAGGTGTGAGGCAATGAGTCATATGAGTGCATTTCCGGAGTTCTTCGTTAGATCACGCTCAGTAAACTGAAAACATCACCCTTCTAATCTTCACTTCCCCCCCATTTTGACGAAAATAAGTCCGCCCAGCGCATGCGCAAAAGAGCGGAGGGTTTCCGAATCCGTTGCTAAACAATAGACAATCGTCTTTCTCTTTTCCATTATAAATTTCGAATAAAGAACAATAAAAACATATCTTTCATGCTTCATATATATGTGAAATGTTTTATACATAGTGTAGAATATTGGATGGCATGCGCATGCGCACTGTGTAATATAGAACAACAGATACAAGTTAAGATGACATGCGCAGTTGCGATTCCATTTGATGACGTCATATGAATCCACTCCATTAGGTAGCAAAAAATTTATCAGTTCTAGTATTTCTTTGCTTTTAAAAATTTATAAATAAAATAATTTTTCGAAGTTATCTCCTATTTATGAGTGTCAAATGCACTGAACAAAGTTTATGAAAAATTCTTTTTTCAGTCAATAAAACCCTATTAGATTAAGGAATTTTTTCTCTCTTTATTGTGAAGTAAGAAGAAAAACAGCATGTGTCTGTGGAATTTTAAGCTAAAGAAAAGCATTCAATTTACCTAAATAAAGCAGTAAGAATAAAAACAATTGTTCAGAATAATAAAACTATATACATGTCAATATTTATAATTTTCTTTGGAATCTTAAGAATGAGATAATTTCCGTTCTTTTCTTGAAATGCAATGAAACTTCTCCATCTTAGCCCTTACTTAATTTCTTGCTCACTTTTATTAATTTAAGTCATTTAATGGACTCGCTGGCTTAGTGACTTTGGCAGAAACCTCTTAACTTGCCTTGACTTAGAGGAAGTGCAAATCTTTTAGATACTAGACTTTTTTAGACTGCTTTTAGACTGTTAAATGATTCAGGAGTTTACGGAAGTAATCTTGAGTAATTTATGAAGCAGTTAATCCTATACCGTAGAATTATTAATTTTTCTTACTTTGAGAGAAATTAAATGCTGAAAAATTAATACAATTAAGTATTTGTTAAAAATGGAACTGAAAGATGAGCTTAAAAATATTTATGAGTGTCTTTTGAAGCATATATTTGTTGAAGTACAGTTGAACTGTTTTTCCTCATAAAATGTATTTATTATTAATCTTTATAAATTGCCCTATATGCTCATTTAAGATCACTTTTTTAAAACACAATAATACATTTATTATGAGACTTTTATGTAAGGATATGGAGTTATGAATATAATGTAATCAATCAATAATCGGTGGTTTTGCAGAATTTCAAATATTGATTCGGTTAAATGCCAAAGACAACCAACCTTCAGTTTTTTCCTGTAGAAACCATTAAATGTGGTTCTTATAAAATAACTTTCCATGTTGTAGGTATCATAGCCCCAAATAATTATTGGAATGAAACTAATGTTTGGTATGGACTTTTAAATGTGTGGAGGGACGCAGATTCCGTGGGAGAGGAAATTTGTACTCAATATCGCCGATAAATGCATTTTGGAAATTGTAGGAGTCAAAAACATAAAAAAAATTCCATTTATGCTAATAAAAGGTTTCATACAAATCTCAGGTGAAGAATTCATTCAAATGCCTGACGAAATGCGCAAATTACTGCTGTTTCTCAGCTTTCCTCAGGTTTAAAGTTTAAAGCTCAGTAAAGTAAAGTTTTCGTGTGTGTGTGTCATCTTATAAAATACAACATCCTGTACCCTTCAAAGGCTTGGACGACTTCCTAAGATGAAACAGCACTGATAGTTATGATTAATTTTTTTTTTCTTTCGCCTTTCAGAATTACCGAAACAATAATTCTAAGAAATATATGAGATTAGATGAATTTCAAGAAATGTAACGTATTAGTAACAGCCGACGTGTATAGTTGGCTATTAGTGTGGCGTTTTATTAAAATGTGTAATTAAATCAATTAACGCGATATTGCAATCGCGCAACAAACGTAACTACTCATACCATCGCATATCTGTAATGAAATTTTTAGGTTTTTAATTCTTACCACTGCATTTAAATACACTATATGCCCAAAAGTATCCGGACACTTGCAGATTTTCACATTTTTTAGAATTTCTCCGGAATGGTTTAACTGACTGCCTTTAAACTTCAGACATGTAAAGAATAGACAATAACTCATATTTTACATGGAAGATTCGGTCCTGAGGGCAATTAGGGGACCATCTACAAACTGATGAAAACAAAAAGGTTTTTTGCCCACCCCGTTTCACAGAATACTGACAACAAGTTGAAACTTTCAGAAATGGTAATGTTTAATGTGCATAATATTCACAGGAATTTTCGTAAACTCAGCACAAATATTTGGGAAGGTATAAAGGTTTTCTTAAAAAATCTCAAATTTTCCCACCTGTTTTTTGCTTATAACATGCAGAGTTTTCTGTTATATTATAAGAAACTTACAGAAAAGATGACAATTTGTTACAGAAGCATTTTGTAAAAATTTGGAAAAGAATGTTTGAATGTTACAAGAATTATTAGCCTTTTTAGTAAATAATGTTTTACTGCACATGCGCGAAACATGGTATATTTTTTTCTTTCACAACTTTAAAGCCAGATATATAAGGCAACTTATACAAAAAAATTCAGTTCAATATCGTTAGTATTCAGAAAGATACCGGCATTACAACGAGCAGAATTTTAGCTCCTGTCGAAGAGAAGCAAAAAGATGAGGGGTTGTACACAAATTGATATTTTTAAAACTTATATCTTTAAATAGTTATATTGAATTGTATAGTGGTTAGAATTTGCTGAATACCCATGAACACATCTAATATTCGTAACGAATAAGACAATATATATGTAGAATTATTAAAATATTTTAAGAAAAGAAATTAATTAGATAAAAAATCGTTTCCCATAAAAGTAATATATTTAAAAATATCGTTTGGCCGTAAAATTGTAATATGCAACTTGTTAATAATCATGTGAATAATCTAATTAAAGTAATAAAATTTTTGTTATTTATAGTGCCTAATTAGCTGGAATTTAATTTATGCACGTAATTGATAAGTCTCCATGGGTATTCAGCAAATTCTAACCACTATACAATTCAATATAACTATTTAAAGATATAAGTTTAAAAAAGATCAATTTGTGTACAACCCCTCATCTTTTAGCTTCTCTTCGACAGGAGCTAAAATTCTGCTCGTTGTAATGCTGATATCTTTCCGAATACTAACGATATTGACCTGAATTTTTTGTATAAGTTACCCTATATAACTGGCTTTAAAGATGTGAAAGAAAAATTACAATATGTTTCGCGCATGTGCAGTAAAACATTATTTACTAAAACTACTCATAATTCCTGTAATATTCAAACATTCTTTTCCAAATTTTTATAAAATGCTTCTGTAACAAATTGTCATCTTTTCTATAAGTTTCGTATAATATAACAGAAAACTCTGCATATTATAAGCAAAAAACAGGTGGGAAAATTTGAGATTTTTTAAGAAAACCTTTATATCTTCCCAAATATTTGTGCTGAGTTTACGAAAATTCCCATAAATATTATGCACAGTAAACATTACCATTTCTGAAAGTTTCATCTTGTTATCAGTATTCTGTGAAACGAGGTGGGCAAAAATCTTTTTTGTTTTTCATCAGTTTGTAGATGGTGCCCTAATTACCCTCAGGACCGAATCTTCCATGTAAAATGTGAGTTATTGTTTATTCTTTACCTGTCCGAAGTTTAAAGGCAGTCAGTTAAATCATTCCGCAGAAATTCTAAAAAATGTGAAAATCTGCAAGTGTCCTGATACTTTTAGGCATATAGTGTACAAGGTGTGCGAGAAAGGTCTTTATTAGTCTAAAAACTAATACCAAAAATATGAAAGCGGATCGTCCATAGAGGCTATAGAACTGCAACACTCCCTGAAATTTTTATAAAACTTTTATTTTCGTTTTTAATCTCATTTGTTTACTTTTCCGCTCTCTGAGTTCCACGGCTTACGAAAATGCAAAAATGTAATAAAAAATTGAAAAGAAGAAAGAAAAGGAATCAACAAGCAAGAGAGAAGCAGGTCTGAATGGCAAAGAAGTCTGCCCCCCCCCCAAAAAAAAAAAATTCGTTCACTGCGCAGAAAATCCGGAAAGAAAAAGCAACCATTTCTCCCTTTACCTTAGGCGGGCTATGGGCTGTCAGGCGAGCAGCACGAAGCCAATTGAACGAGAAAATGATTCTCTTTTTAATTAATTTTTTTTGTCCTCATTCCCCACAAAGCGCCAATCTCATTGGCTATCTATGTGTTTTAGTTTCAGTTTGTGTTGCGTCGATAGAAACGCATCTGGTTGATTGATTATTTGCTTTCTCTTGATAGAAGGCTAGATTTCTTTTGAAGAAGATATTCGTTTTTGGAAGAGTGTCATGGAGTGAAGTGGGCGAGGAGGGGAGTGTGTATGTGGAGCTCTTTTTTTTTGTCAGCTGAATCGTCACATCAACATTCACTGAACTTTCTTTTAGTAAAACTAGTAGTAAATGTCATATATGCTGATTATTTAATTTGTTTAAAATCAGGAAATTTCATATCTGGTATTGGAATTAAAAAAATTGACCTAGTGAAAGTTATGGTGATATGATAATGGTAATTGTAATTTCATATCTGGTTTTGGAATTTAAAAATTTGGCCTAGTGAATGTTAAAGTAACTTTTAAAAATCTATTCTCTTGATAAATATTTTCTTGCAGCCCCCCACGTTTCTGAGTTCACAAGCCGCCACTGGTGAAAAGATATGCAGTTTACAGCAAGAGAATGAAAAAATCTAATGATATTTTTCTAGTGTCAATAGTCTGAAGCAAGTTGCACTAATTACTTGGCATCTGTAGTAATAAAAGAAGTTGACAATCACTCAGTAAAAAGCACAATGTGTATTGTGGATAACTGAATAGAAATAACCGAAAACCGTACAATGAAAGTTTCGCCTGATGTACCATAGAAGTCCATCAAAAAAAGTGTAGGTATTGGAAAAGTTTGAAAAAAGGTTTTTAAAAAACACTTGGGGTTGAAGGAAATCGAGTACAGACCGGAAATTGTTCGTGCTACTAAAGGCGGTCACGTACAGCTATACTGAATCCACTGTAAAGAAAATAATTTCTTTAGTATTTTGTCGCAAACAGATTTTCATTTTTCAAAAATAAATTTCACTGGAAATAGAATATGTTCGACATTCTTGAAATTGAAGGTAATGTAAAGCTTCTATCACACGGAGAGTTATCGTGCGCTGTTATCTTAAGCGTGAGCACAATGTCACTCAGCAAAAAAGTTTGTAGCACGTGACCGGTCAGACGAGATGACGGAAATGGTAGGCTGTATTCAATCGGCTTGAAAATGCACACAACGCTGACGAAAAATCGTCAGCAGTTAAAATTCAATCCAATCGGGTATGACTTTGACGGTAACGAAGTTCGCCTTCCACGATACCGAAATCCTGTCTAACCGGTTATCTCCATCCGTCGCGTGCTACAAACTTTTCTGCTGAGTGGCATTGTGCTCATGCTCAAGATAACAGCGCACGATAGCTCTCCGTGTGATATCAGATTAAATAAATAAAAAAACCTTAGTTGTTTTATTATATTTGTCGCAACCTGATTTTAACTGTACCTTTTCCTATTTTTGTTATTAATGTTTAGAATAATAAAGACCATTATCAAACACACTGTATATCTAATTAATGCTTTATAGCCCTGATGAAAGAATATCCATTCGTGTTTCATATTAAAATCCCCAATTTGAATTAATACAGCTAGGCTTTAAAGTGTAATGTTTCGTATTTAAACTCTCAGGTTGAAATGTTTCTCCTCAGAGTAACCTTAATCAGCAAATTATATATATCTTTGCGTATATTTACTTATTGTTCCGTGACATATAGCTTTGCGTATATTTCCTTACTGTTTCGTTACATAGAGCTTTGCGTATATTTCCTTTCTGTTCCGTGGCATACAGCTTTGTGTATATTTCCTTACTGTTCCGTGACATATAGCTTTGCGTATCTTTCCTTACTGTTCCGTGACATAATAAATTCTTAGCTGGAGGGCAGGAACAATATAAAGGTGTTATTAAAAGTCTTTCTTGTTGCGTACTCACACATAATTACCAATTGCTTCTCTACTCTTAATACATTGAGGGAGGAAATGCACGTAATTAAATAGGATAATTCTTACGGTTCTTTAATCACTAGTTCTGAAACGAAATAATATGAAAAAATTTATCTTCATGAATTCCGAATGAAATATTCATATCTCCTGCAAAAATAGCCAATATTTAGAAATTAGAGGCGTTATTTTGAACGATGCTTTAAAGTTTTACTAAGCATAAATAAATTACAAGAGTAAAATTAAGAGATTGTAAAAATGTTAGAGATTTTTGTATAATTATTAAATTATTAATTACGTAAAATAATTATTGATAAAAATTAAATAATTATTGAGAAGTAAAATGAGCTTCTTCAGAGTAAAATGCACCTTGGAGAAAAATATATATGAGTATTCGATTGATAATGATTGAATTTCTTTTATCACTAAGAAAAATAACATTCAAAACTATAATGAACTGTGGGATTAAAGTAATTTTTGGGGCCATTAAGCTCAATAAAATGAAAACGGAAGAGCGCTCTTAACCTTTCAGAGGGGGAAAATGTGTGAGAGATAAAGAATTTAGTTTCATATCCTTTTACTAGAAGTTGCTACGAAAGTATGAACTTGTCTATTCTTCCAGCTCCTTTCGACGAACTGTTAGTCATTGTTTGGAACTCAAGGTGTTAATAGGATTCGGTGCTTTGGATTAATTTTTGCTTTGTATATCTAAATTTCAATAGTTTTTCACTCAAATATTGTTTTCACAGTTTTAATTACAGTTGAAATATTGTTAATTTCATTTATTTCATTTTCACGTCATTGAGCTAGTTCTTTGGTAATTTTATAATGTTTTTGTGCTTTGTGTTTATATTGTTTCCACGCCTTTTTAAACCAAAATTGTTTAAATTAATTGTACTTATCAGCCCTTACCCAATTAAAACTTTATTTTATAATTACCCTTGTAATAATTAATATTTCACTACAGCGTATCTAGGAAATATGCGCGATCTTTCATGTTAGTACAGAGCGTCTGCCTGCTGGAAGGTTAATTACGGAAAACACCAGAAACGTAGAAAAATATTTCTAAGTTCGTATAAATTTTTCGATAAAAGAATTATTTTCAGAATCTTTGATTTATTATTTAGAGAAATGAACATCATATTTATAAAATTCAGCAAAAATTTACCAAACACAATGCATTATCAAAAATGAAAACACCCAAAAGAAGAAATTATTTCATTAATAAGAAGCAGCAAAAAAATCAACTGTTCAGCAAATGATTTCGAGACTACCACTTTTGGACGATTTTAATTCTTCACTTTCCCCCATCTGGATGAAAATAACTCCACCCGGCGCATGTGCAAAAGAGCTTAGGATTTCCTAATCCTTTGCTAAAAAATAAGCATGAAGTTAATGTGGATTTGTAAAGCAAAACTCTCGTTCGTTCAAAAGAAAAACAAATGTACCTTCTAAAAAACATTAAATAAAATATATCCCATTTCCATTCAATTCATATATTTTTTTATTTTCTAAAGGATACTAATTTAAACCAAAATCTCCATTTATAGATATTTATATCCAAGATCCGATATTTACTTTCCAAGTATTTCCATTGACTTACTTGACTTTTATGCACTCAGAAGTTCCATTAGACATTACTTACGTTCATCTGAATATATAAAAAAAGAGTTCGCAATAAGTTTTTCTATCAATACTTACAAAAATAAAGAGTGTTACAGGTTCTAAAAAAGGAATGAAATCTTATCCAGCAGAAAAAAAAACTAAGACTTTTGCAAATCATGCCAGAAAAAAAAAGGCAACTTTGTTCTTAGTCAAAAAAATACAGATCATGAAGATCGATGCTTAAATTTCTTTCTTTTTGAAAGAAATGTAAGGGAAAAGAAAATTTCTGTTTAATCGAATTGAAAAACCTCCAAAGCACTGCGAAATAAAAAAAAAAATTCATTGACTTAACAAATAAAAAGACCATATACTGCTTTGCAGTCGGAAGCATTTATCACTCAGCAGCGTCGATTTAAGACTTTATTACATCCATCTGTTCTGATTTTTCCACTGGGTTATTTTTTTTTTATCTAGGAAGGAAATTCGAATTCTTGTTTCATTTGGAACGATTCTGAAGTGTTTGGTTTCATTTTGAAAGAAATATAGATTTCCTATTTACTCAAATTTACAAATAATTATTTTTATTTCTAAGAATTCATATAAGTGAGCCCCAAATCCGTCTCTGATTTCAAGATATAATAAAATTAATAGCTACACTAATATTTGAATTACTATTACAAAATAATATTAATAAAAATTAATAATTTTTATTATTATTCTTAAATTTTAAAATAATCATTTTTATCTATCGAATGTTCAAAAATTTTATTCATTTTAAATCATCATCAACGATTTATTATCATGAAATAACATATAGATTGCAGTAGGAAATGAAGAGTTTTTCGCTGCTTTGCTATTTTTTTATTTATTTATTTTTACTTATTTAAAAGAAATTCCACATTAGAAGAGAAACTCGTCAACTTCAAGCTCATAAAAAATAAAGCTCTAAGAAGTGAACCATAAAAGCATTAGAAAACGTATTTCGAATTTGGGTATTGTATACAGTCGTCATAAAAACATTAGACATATATTTGCAATTTAAAAGTTTTAAACACTGAACTATAGAAACATTAAGAAACGCATAACGAATTTAAAAGCTTAATATTAACCATCTCAAAATCGTTAAAAACGCATTTTAAAAGTTATGTACATTCATCTTAAAAACATTTAAAAAATATTAAGAAATTAAAAGCAGAAGACACTGAACATTATAAGCGTTAATAAAAAGTATAAAAAATTTAATAGTTGAATACGCACAATCACAAGAGCATTAAAAACACATTAGGAATTTAAATGTTTTAGACATTTAATTTTAAAAATAGAAAAAGACATAATAAAAATAATAAGTTCCTCAGAAAATTTATTTCCTTTCTCTTTGGCTACAGAAATTTTAAGAAAATATCAATTGAAATTTTATATTGCTTAAAAAGTCTTATTTTGTATATGTGCTCAATAAAATTTCAAAAATCCGAATTCAGAAGCTTATACAGTACTCTCTGTTATCCGTGCGCGGATTATCCGGCTTGAGATTATCCGTGCTCATTCCGGACTCACAAAAAAATTTAAAGAGAAACAATTTCACGCTTATCATTCATGTAAAATTGATGTTGATGTTCGATCGAGAGATTCATTCCGTGAAACTAGTGAGCCATGACGGCGGAGGCTAAAGAATAGTTTTTTACTCCCTCCACGTGCAATATCTACCGGTCCAACCCTTAATTTTCCGAGAAATGAATCATTCACTTCCTACTAGCTCGCTCTCGTACGAACACGTTTCTCCCTGACACGTCATTCTTTAACTTCCTCGTCTTCTCTCACTTTCGCACTTTTTCCTTTAGTTTTTGCGTCTTGTTTATCGTCAGTTAGTAACGTGAAATGTTTTGCTGGTAAAAATGAGTGGTGTGAAACGAAAACGAAACGTTTTAAATGTTAAACAAAAATTAGAAATTCTTCAAAAACTTGATAAGAGAGAATCAGCTAGTACTGATGCAGAAGATGTACTAAATGAGGGAAATACAATTCCTCATTCAGCTGCTCTACAATCTGTGGAAACTTTGTTAGATTATATGGGACAAAGAGGATTTGATTACGGTGACATTACTGCGGTTCGTAAAATATGTGTCGATATAAGACAAGAGATTTACAAGCAGCAGAAGCAAAGACGTATAACAGATTTTTTAAAGCATTAAATGTTAAAAGGAAAATTCCTAGTTTGATGTTAAACATCATGCAAATGTAAGTAATTTTTATATTCTTGTACTGATGTTGATTTTTTTCTTTAATAAAAGGAGTTTTCGGATTATCCGTGTTTTTCAATCGTCCGTGCGATCCCTCCCGGTGATTAACCCGGATAATCGGGAGTGCACTGTATATGAACCGTTTGATTTTAAAACGTGACTTCTTCAGATTCTGCCGAAATTACTTTTATTTGCGATTTCGATTTGATGAAGATAGTTGCTTCGTTTGGTGTAAACCTGAAATTCTGCCATTCACAGTTATGCTGTAATAAAGTATCAAAGTTTCCGTATTGTAGTAAAAGGGAACTTCTGCGCAAAAGAGGATCTTAAATTGACCCTCAAGAGGACTAATATTCGTTTGCATGAATAATTTTACTATTAATTTTTGTTTTCAAATCTGAATTTTACTTAAAAACGAAAAGTTTTAACATTTTATTTTGTTTTGAGTTTAAATTTATTTGCAAATAAACAAATTTTGAATTTTATTTGAGATTAATTGATATTTCTTGTTTCATATTTGTTTACCCTGAATTTTTTAAATATGAATTTTACTTAAAAATAAGTGGCGTTTCAAATTTAAATTTCTTTGTAAATTTATACACTTTTAATTTTATTTGAGTTTCACTGATATTCCGGGCATTATAATCATTTTCCCTGAATTTTTCGCTTTCAATCTGAATTTTACTTAAAAACGAATAACTTTAAAACTTCTTTTAAGTTTACGTGCAAATAAAGTAATTTCGCACATATTTGAATTTCCTTCATAGGCCTGGCTTCTAATTATTCTTCCCTGAATGTTTTTATATTTTAAACTGACATTTACTTAAAAATGAATAACTTTCAAATTCAATTTTATTTTGAGCCTTTATATATAAATTTACTCACAAATAAATAAATTTAGAATTTTAGTTAAGTTTCATTGATATCCCTGGCTTTATAATAATTTATTCTGTAAAATTCTGAATTTTTTATACTGTTTGATGTTAAAAAGGGACTGCAAAATTTAAATTTGAATTTTTGCAAAAAATAAAAAATGTAATATTTTTCGGTTGTCGTTAATCGGTTCATTTTCTACTGTGAAACTCACTAGAGATATCTTAGACCCTAATTTCAATGTTGTTTATAGCCCATTCGTTTTTTCCTCATCCTGTAAAATTTTTCAAATGTTAGAAGTGCCCTTTTAAAATCAATAGGTTCAAATGTAGAATACATAGAATATTTTTTTCATATTTTCATTCATTTATTGGAAAAAGTCCGTAGATTCAAGAATATGGTAACACTGCGCGTTATAAATTACACGCAACGTGTAAGACACTTCCAGAAGAAAGTCGAACACCATCAGTATGAAGCATATGATACATTATAGTAAGGCAAGACATAAAATATCGGTAAAGCACAAAAACAAAATAGTTTTGGATTTACAGATAGCACAAGCTTTCCACTCAAATTACAAATTTTATGAATAAAATCTTCCGATTAAAATTTAAAAATCGATGCATACCAGCGAAGCATGAGAAATGTCTTAACAGTCATAAAATATTTCATCATAAATGCCTCAAAACATAGGAAAAAGATTAAGGAAAAAACAATAGAAAAAATATGCAAATTGTAGCCCACTATTTCATGGTCCACGGCTATGAAAATACTGTTATTTGCGAATTACATAGCACGAATAACATGTAAGACGCTCCTAGAAGAATGTGAAAAAGTTTCGATGCAAAACTTAGAACGCAGGATAAATAAGCAATACCTGAAATGTCTGCATCGCGCAAAAATGAAATTATTTATGAAGAGGAAACAGAAAATCGCTTCGAAATTTTATGGGTGAAATCTTGACAGGAAAGTAATGGCTAACAGTGAAACATGAGAAATGTCAAATAAAATCCAATAATTCACAAAACGAAGGAAAGATGCCAGAGATATATAAGTATGAGAAAACAATAATGAGAATTTTCCGACTTGAAACGCACAGGTATCTGCTGTTTCAAATCTGTATTCAAATTCAGGTATTTATATCTCCTATTGTTTTTTACAAGCTGATTAATCTTTTCGTTTTATTTCTAGGGAAAAAACAAGGTGCAATGAAGGAAAAACTGGTTGAAACAGGATTTGTGGGGCTGTATGTTCTGATAAATTAACGGGATTTTGTGAAAGATTAAATATTACATGCGCGATATTTATTTTTATTTTTGCGTCCTCTCAAGCTTTCTAAAGAAAATGGAAAACATAATTCCTTCCTCAAATATTGAAGATATCCTCTCAACATTGAAGATATATATATATAAAGACGCCGTTATCTTCTTTAAAAAATATTCTGTAGCTATGACATTTTGAACTGGATTTATGCTCTGAGATTAAATGTTGGGGACTTAATAGTATTTCATTACTTTATCCATACATTTCTGTGATCAGCTGTAAATTGATAAATTTTCGAGTTGTAAAGACTGATTTCAGAAAGTTTAAATATAAAAAATAGAAAAGAAGCTAAAAGTTAAAAGTGAAGGTGATCCGATTATATCTTTTAATCTCGGAGCACACAACTGAACGAAGTAATGA
>BGPR01004372.1:0-113750 GCA_013235015.1 Araneus ventricosus | reverse complement strand
GAGGCACGAGGCGGCCGCCTCTAACGCCTGTGCGGAAATCCGCCACTGATTGAGACAAAATATTAACGGCATAGCAAATATCAGGTCTTGTCCTTCCCGATATAAAGGATAAACATCCCAAAAGATTTCTATACGGGAATTTAGACATTTCCGAAATTTCAACTTCTGTACTTGGACATTGTGTTTTAGAAAGAACTATACCAACTGCAATAGGTAATGAAGTAACAGGATAGTTAAAACACTGATATTTCTCGCATACTTTGTGGATATATTCCGACTGATGAATAAAAAGTTCATTTCCCATTTCTTCAAATTCTACACCGAGCAATTTACGGGTTTTGCATAAAACTTTAAGATCAAAATGGGTACTTTTTCGGAAGTTTTACTGTTATTAGATGATCCCTCCTGTTCAGAACTTTGTGATTTTGGGGTTCTAGGGATACTCAAATGTTCAGATTCTTCCTCGGATTCAGTATCGAATTCAGAATTCGATGAAACGTTGATAGTTTTCTTATTAGGGTCCAGTACAGCTCCACGGCTATTTGGTTCTAACATATTATCTTCATCAAAAGACACATTTATAGTTTCGACAATTTTTCTTTCATTAGGTAACCAGATGCGATATCCTCGGGTTTTTAGAGCATAACCCACCATTATCCCCTTTTTAGCCCTCATATCAAACTTTTTCCTCAATTGTTTAGGTACACCTGCGTAAGCAGTGCTTTCAAAAGCTTTAAGATGCTTAACAGATGGTTTATGACCACTGTAAAGTTCAAAGGGGGTTAAACTTTGGTTACCATGACAAACTCTATTCCAAACATAAGTATGACATAACAATGCTTCAGCCCAAAAACCTTTACTTAATCCACTAGAGTTGAGCATTACTTTAATTGCATCTACTGCTGTGTAGTTATAACGCTCGGCAACTCCATTTTGTTGTGGCGAGTAAACATTTGTTCTCTCAGCTTTAATACCTAAATCATCTAAATACGATTGAAATTCAGCATGACAGAACTCAAGGCCGTTATCTGTTCTTACATTTATGACTTTGGAATTTAAAAATCGTTCAGCCCTTTTCTGGTAATTTGAGAAATGTTTAAAAACTTCCGTTTTCTCTTTGATAGGGTAGGTAGTTACTTTACAGGAAAAATCGTCTATAATACTTAGAAAATAACGATGACCTCCAATTGCCACATCAGGAAAGGGACCACACAAATCCATGTGTAAAAGCTCAAGTGGTTTACTCGATCGTATTTTGCCTATCGGCTTAAACGATTTACATCGAGATTTAGCAAGTTCACAGGGTTCACATTTGAAATCTGAATGTTTTAACTCTGGTAATCCTTTTACACATTTGTTCTTACTGGTTTGTATGATATACCTTTCATTAATATGACACATTCTATTGTGCCAAGTACGCAAGTTATTTACATTGAAAGTAGAAAAGTTTTGGATTTTAGATTTAATCTTATTTAAACTTTCAAATCGCGAGTTTCCCTTTACATTTTTACCATTAGAATTGCGATTTACTTCAATCCTGGGATTCACACAAAATAGACCATTTAACTTTTTGGCTGTAAATAATTTGTGGCCATCTTTAGAATAAACATTAATTTGACCCTTCTTACATGAAAAAGTTGATCCTGCCTGATCAATCAGTGAACCAGAAATTAGATTTCGCCTTAATCTAGGTGAATACAATACATTTAAGAGATCCACAGTTTCTAACTCACCATTGTTTTCGAAGATCATCCTTATGGTTCCAATTCCTTTTATGTCGCAGCGTACTCCACAAACAGCTACAGACATTGTCAAGTTCTTTACTGGTCTAAAGTTCCGGAGAAGACTCTTCTTACTGCAGAAATGGGAGGTGGCTGCTGTGTCTAAAATCCAAGCATCTCTTTCATAATCTTGACTTAAATTAGATTCAGCTATGAATGTGTTTGGAGACTTCATAACTTTAGTATTCTTTCTTGTAGGCTGAATATTCTTCTTATAGGATGACGGTTTGGATTTGCTTCTTGGGGTTTTAGAAATGTTTCTTTGAATAGACTGGAAGGCACAAGTTTCGTTTTGATCCTTAATGGATTGCTTCAACCTGAATTCTTCTGCAATGAGCTCTTGAAGAATCTTGTCAAACTTGAACTCTTTGTCGTCCCACCTATAGATATATTGAACAATACCGTAGGAAACGAATTAGTTGAAACGCTTGATACCATTCGCTTATCGGTTTACCGGCATCTTTTAGTTGGTCAACTATGCTTCGGATCCGAGCTGCATAAATTCCTATTTCCTCCTGTGGATTGATTCTACACGAGAAGAAGTCGTCGGTTAATCCAATTACACGTGCACGAGAATTCGATCTGAAATGTTCTTCTAGACGTTTCCAGACTACTACGGGATCTTCAATGTCATCAATCACACATCTATAGGCCTTTGATACGTTCAAATATATAGTACTGTAGGCTTTGTCCTTCCTAGAGTTGAAATCCCTCAATTCTTTGTAATTTTCATCTTTGTTTTGTTTCAGTTCCTGTTACAGCAATTTCTCTCCATTAATAGCACTTTCATATCAGTGCGCCAGGACGAGTAGTTGTCGGCTTCTAAATATTAGATAGAAGACTCCATCTTGAAAAAGGAACACCGGCCCGCCGTCTAAAAGTCCTCTAGTTGTTGACTTCAATATATGTCTTTTTGCTCCATCGTCATAGACACATATCTGGGAGGCCCATAACCTTTTGTTATGCACAGGAAGCGAGTTTGCCAATATCACTTGTTAGTCTCGTAAAGTAGAGACAGGCAGCTTGAGTAATACTAGTTATGAAGAGATGCTGGATAAGCTAAAAGCGTCCTGGCTTATTGCATGCAGTGGAATTTCTATGAGATGGAGCATTTTTAGAAATGACGAATCGTATGATTTAAAATAGACATTTATTAGACGACCACATTTAAGAACATATTTACATATCACATCTTATAGTAAAGCAACAGCTTACAGCTGAAGTCTCTCCAAGGAGAGAATGCTTAGAGAACCATAGGTCTCTCCTTCCCCAAATGACACAGTAGAGACAAGTATATATACTCTAACTAGCAGTACGCGCACGGCGTTGCCCGTGGGATCGGGATTTCAACAAAATAAAAAAAAGCCCACATACAATTGCATAAATGAAAGTTTTAAAAACTAAATCAAAACAGAAATATATATATATATTATTGAGTTGGTCCGCCTCCTTTTCCTCTCGACCGAGTACCGTTAAATCCAAATAATGTTAAAAAATTACAATGTGATATTTATTACACCGCGAGCAAAGTATGAAAGCCAAAGAAATAAGTTAAGATACGCTTAAAAATAATAATCGAAGTCATGGAGTAAATACATCATCTCCTCGCAGAACGCGAAAGTAATGACGTCTAATAATCATCTATATATCATCTGCGGGAATCGGATAGACAACGTCATACGATTCCGATTAAATAGCTGCTAAAAATGGATGTCAAGTGAAGTGATTAATTTAAAGAAAGAATGCTTCAAATCTTAGAATAAAGGTACGAGAGACAATTTAGAAAAGATGCAAACTTCTTAGCTTAAAATGCAGAATTTCCCAACAAAAAGTTTGTGACCTTAAATGCATTTTATTTAGTTTTATCTAACATGAACACAATGAACCTTGGAAAAGGCTAGATTCAGCAAGGGCGCCTATAATCGAAAAAGTGTGGAAACCTCCGCTTTCGTAAAAAAGCAATGGTTTCTAATTACTTTAAAAACATGTGATGGAGACCGCTTAACTATTTTAGTATCTTTTTAAACAGTTTCATTTCATGATAATTATTGATTCAGTGAAAGCCTAAAAAAGTTAATTAGATTTTCACCGAAGCCATAGTTTATTATTGCCATATGGGTTGAATTCATCGTATATCACCAGTATCATTTAAAATTGATATGAAGGCTTTACGAAAAAGTTATCTTTGGTAATTTTTTCGAATGTGATTTTAAATTAAGTGAACTTAGTAGGGGATAATTCACTAAATTACACTTTTTAATTCAGTGAACTACCCCTACTAAGTCCACTTGGTGCGTAGCATTGTTTAGATAACACTACTATAAACTGAGGTAGTCTGTCCGTTGTTAACGTGCGGAACCCAACCCAACTCCCAACCCAACCGGGGGTACCAGAATAGACCCCTTAATCAAAATGAGAATATTAGTTGCACCAAACGACTTTTTAATCTCTTAGCTTCTCGAAAGATTACAGATTGTACCAAACGAATTTTAAAAACCTTAGAAATCTGTTTTTTCTTCTGTAAGTTATCAATAATTTTAAAGAATGACTCAAAACTTTATTAAACATTGCGAGTGTCAATTTGGAGGTAAATAAAAGAATTTAAATATCTGCAATATTTCAATAGGACGCTAAAGACGAAAGTTTTTCTATATGTGGAGACATAATTTTTAATTAGTAAAGTATTATTTAATTAATTATTTGTCAAGAAACCTTCATTCAAACTTTCCTCATGCTTCAGTGCATTTTTGAGCAAAATTTAAGGAAACCTATTCAGTAGTGTGGATTTCTATACCTTACGAACTATTCATAAATTTCAGTTTTATTTATATAGGTAAAGGTATGAAAATGGAATCTAGGAATTTAACTAAACAGCTACCTATAATTCTATTCAGATAGGCAAATAAAACAAAATCTAAATAAGGAAAGTAAAGAGTTTAAAAAAGGTATTTTAATGTACATGTTTTTGCGACGGAAGAACATTATCTGTCTACCAAAACCAGACATCTTATCTTCGATGAGTTTACTTCCTCATAGGCGAGAAAACGTTAGTTCTAAAATTGTTACCTTTCATTTAAATTTAAATGAAGACTATATTTTATAAACTTAATGCTACACTATATGACTTTCTTATTTTTCAACGAAAGTTGTGGAAATCTATATAAATGAATGTCTTGCAAAAGAAAAAGTCCGAAAGAAAAATAGTTAAAATTTAGTTTAGAAATTAAAATTTGAATTACATTAATTGTCGAAATAAAATTTCTTAACTAAAAACTTTCCTTCTTCAATTAAAAAAAATATAGCTAATAAAAAATTTTATTAGTCTATTAGTAAATTAATCAAAAGGTAAAATTGTAGTTATGAAAATGTGAACCATTGCACAGTTTAGAATTAAATTAAATTTAAGTTTAGCGATTGCTTTCCCATTTTTTTTCAGAACAAAATAAGTCGAAGGTCAGCATTCTATTTGTGATCGATAAATCGGAAGGATAAAAAGCAATTTTCCAAATACCATTTTAACATATACTTTAATTTTCAAATAATATTATCAGTCATCGGTTCTAGAGCACTTTAAAATAATTTTTGAAATCTTATTTAGGTCCAAAAGTTCTTCTTTTAAAGTTTGATTAGAAAAGAAATATTTCAGTTTGTACTTCCACCGCCCCGGGTTTCATGTTTAATATTGATTCTCCTTGTAAATGTGTTTAAAAAATACGAAAATAAAAGCGAATAAAATACATATAATTTTTAATTATCTTTGACATATATTAGGAATTATTAAAAAATGAAATATTCGGTATATTATAAATACGCTTTAAATATGTCATCTTATTTCTTTTCCCGATATTCTGATGCATGATAGTTAGATCTTAGTCTGTCTTATGCAAATTTAGCATAATGTTTGATGACTCAGTTTCAATACACTTTTATTTAACTTTAAACACCCGACACTTCTTACTTATTCATACTGCAACATGTCAAATGACCAATTTTTAGATAAAGACTATATTTTTCCTGATTAATCCCTTAAGGATCGCTTTTTTTTTCTGCTATCTAATAAGATGACCCCCTCCTGTTTTGGAATGGGCTGTCGTTTTCATTCATCTAAGAAGGCATAGAATACTTGAGATATGGATTCTACGTAATTTTTGTGTCAAATTCAAAAGCTAATTAATGATTAAATTTTAGTTTATAAGCCAAAAAATGCGATAATTCGATGCACGTCAATATGATGGGCTCGAGACTTAAGGGGTTAAAAGTTAAAAATATTGATTTTAGTAAGGAAATATTCAACAAAGTTAATTTAAGATAATAGTCAACAAAAATAATTTAGTGGAATTTCTATAAAGTTATCGTCTTCACATGCAAACAAAAATCGTTACTTGTGTTTTTGCCAATGCTAATTAAGTCAAGACAGATTTGTACAGCGAATGAAAAAAAAATTAATATTAAACTTACCACGCAACAGTCTATGCAGAAATGTGATCAAACTGATAACCTTATAAGGCATTAAATTTGACTACTAACTTCAAATGATCTGTCGTGGTAAATAGAGGTATGTTACACGTGTTTATCAGAATTAACAAAAAAAAATATAAATAAATAATGAAAAATTAATTGTATATATTTAATAGAAGAAGTCATGAAGACAAGTGTGAATTAATTGTATATATTTAATAGAAAAGTCATGAAGACAAGTGTGAATTAATTGTATATATTTAATAGAAAAGTCATGAAGATAAGTGTGAAACATTTTAGGTGAATTTTCTAATCAAAAGTTTACAACCGTTCATGATACGTTTAGTGTTGACGTGACTTATTTCATATTTTTAAGGATAGAAATTTGTAACCGATTTTTCACTCGCTAGACCTAGACTTTTGAAGTTTTGTACACTTTCATATTCTCGATGGAAATGCTTTCAGAACTTCAGTATCTATTAACCCCCCATTAATTTAATTAAATTTTGATTCCACACCCGTGGCGCTACCTGGAAGTGAACATAAGAAAAACATTAATTTCATAATCTACTAGCAGTACGCGCACGGCGTTGCCCGTGGAATCAGGACTTCAACAAATTGAAAAAAAAAAAAAAAAAAACGCCCACAATGACATGAAAAAGTTTTGAAAACAAAATCAAAACAAAAGATACACATTATTGATTTCCCCGCTTTTTTTTTTCACGATAAACAATAATAAAAAATTGCAGCGTGAAAATTATTATACTGCAAGCTAAGTATGCGAGATGAATAAATACATTAAGGTACTGCCGAAAATAATAATCAGTCATTCAATTCAAGGTTATGACGTCACCTCCCCTTCAACCAATCACATAGCCATCTGCGTTCCGAAGTGCCGTGCCGCGCGAGGAACTCTCCATAAAAATAACTCTCAACCGCCCAGAAAAAAATTAATTTAAAAAAAACTTGAAAAGATATTTTAACCGTTGTTGTTTTAAATCCGACACAATCGTTCTACTTATAAGCTGAAAAAAATTGAAAATAATAGTGTTATTAGAAAGTCGGATGCAGCAAATTTAAAATCAAAAGTAACATCTTGATGCCAAAACTGGGTATTTTTTAAAAAATTCTCAAAATTCAGTAAATTGCGTTAGAAATTCAAAACTAACTTCATTAGAACGGACATCGCGTGCTCTTTCCGATGGTGTATCTATTTTTGTCGTACAGTTATTTGAAACCATTCTATTGAGAAATTAGTGCGAAAAATCAACCAAAACAACACAAAACATTAAATAAAAAAATTTCTAGTTTAAATTTTAAAATTTCGGCTTCGCGGTGCATTCAGTCACCATTACGACTACCTGTGTGCCAAATTTCATGGCTGTAAGTGCGATAGCTTCGTCTGGACATCGCAGACAAACACACACACACACACACACACGCACGCACACACACAAACATTGCCTTTTATAAGTATAGATAATACTTATGATAAAAAAATTGTAAATTATAAACTAAAAAGTAAAAAATAATTAAAATAAAAATTATATTTAGCAAACTAATAAAAGTGTGTTTTTAAATCAGTTTTTATTAAATTTATTAATAATAATAATGATGTTTATTTCGCACACAAAAAACTCTTAGAAGTTCGGTATTTTAGTGATTTGCACGTAAGATGCAAGATAAAAAAAATTGTCAGTAGATTAGTTCGCTTAAATTTTTTTCAATTGCTTCTAAAAGAAATTTACAAAATCAAGAAGTCACAATAAAAAAATTAAAAAAGTAGAGTAAAAATTTTTTAAATAATTTAAATGATATTGTTAGAATTTTTCTATGTTTTCCAGAAAATAATCTCTTATTTTCTGAGGTTTTGAAAATGTTAAGAAAAAGTATCAGTGTGATGATGTGAATTTTGAAAACCGTGATTAATTTCGCGAATCAAGGATTTCCGCGGGTCAACGTGTTTATCTCTTACTATTATTAAATTACAATACATTGTTGTAGCGTTGCATATAAATAAGAAATCGCTTCATTTGGAAAGTATTCGAACATATTTGCAAACGTTATATCTAAATAGTGATTTAAAAATTATGCAATTAGAGGGGTAATCTAACTGAACGGAATCATTTTTGCGAGTTAAAGTATCATTCTTAATTTAAGGAATTATAAAAAAATAAAGAATGTGGAGTAAAAAAAATGTGATTTTATATTCAAAATCGACGCCCTATTCATTTTCTTTAATTTCAGATGCTACAGGCTCGAGTTCAAGGCCTTGCTCTGACTACTATGCTGGGCCCAAGGCATTTTCAGAACCCGAAACGAAGGCTGTGAGCGAGTTCATGTTAGATAACTTAAAGGGGCGTTTGCTGTTATTTCTCGACTTTCACAGTCATTCTCATAGATGGCTCACTCCATACGGTTATTCCTCAAAACTACCACCGAATTACCAGGAACAGGTAAATAACAGTATTCATTGTAATTTTTTACTTTAACTATCAACGTTGTAGCTGGGAAAATTGTCAGTATATCTACTTTTAATGAATTATTTTTTTAACTTAGCGTTCGCGTGTCTATTCGAGGCCACGGTGGTCTGAGTAGATTCGCAGCTTCTGAGGATCGCAGGCTTGAGACACAATTTATGAGTTTGTGTGGTCTTTGATGCACGGTAAATTTGCCGTCGTGCGCTATATATGTTGGAGTGGTGCAGATGTTTGGAGAATGGAGTGCGGGCTCGGATGTAAGTCTCTTCATCTATCTCTGGCTCAAGATTACAAGATCTCCTCACAAAATAGTCCTCATGTAGCTTCAAAATGGAACATTGATTTAACCAAACCATTTATATTTCGGGATGTGTTAGAATAGTTTATTAGAATATTTGTCTTTACTATTTGATCTACTTTCTGCTTTAGAAACCACTTGTATTTCGTAAGAACTCGAATTTTAAGCATTAGTAGCCAATTCCGATGATAAATTTCTCAAAAATGGCATTTCTCTCTCTCTTCACTTATAATTTTTGCAGCATTTGGGTGTATTTTTGAGCAGTAGGAAGCGTCTGTCAAATACATAAAGAGGTATGTTGCCGTGCAACATGATGTGGACCATGCCGCCTCCGCTCTTTCTTGGATGTTACACACGAGGTATTGGCTCTCAGGGTCTCTCCTGAAGAAACTTCCTGACCATCGGATGAACATTTATAGGGAGAGCCTGGGTGGGGAACATATAATCCCTTTCCCTAACTTTTGTTTCCGAGTTGATGTGACAAAATAGTTTTCATCAAATGCTGTGCAATTCTGGTAAAAGAATGGAATAGATAAATGACAACCTTCAAATATTCGAACGGGTTTTTGATTTAGTGATGTCCAGACCTACTGCAAGGTGTCATGGCTGGTGTTTTACCTCCTTCAAATTATCACCAGAACCCGTTTTGAACGAGGCAATTCAACAATATATTATTTGCGGTCGAGAGACTTCCCGGATACAGGTGGCAAACATCTCCAGGGTTTTGTTTGGTTTAATGAGAGGAAGGTCAAGAAGATTTTCAGCGATTCTCATATTGAAGCATGTAAAGGGACGCCTGAACAAGCTTCGATCTACTGCCAGAAGGATCTATCATGATGTTTACGAAAGAAATGAAGGGAAAAAATTTAAAGAGAATTTGCATAATTAGGTTGATAAGGTTCAATTAATGATGGCGGAATTCGCAAAGAAGAAGCTTCCTCGAAAATCTGTCTTTCAAGCTGAATCATTATTATTATTATTATTAACAACACCCACCCTGACCCAACCTACCCGGAAGATGTCACTCTGTAAGATGTAAGGAGGACCTTCCCCGAATGGAGTCTGGTTCAAGGTCGATGTTTTCACCGTGCTAAATGCGCTATCTTGTGCGCTGATGTAAGGTGAACAGTATTTCTACAAAATCCCTCTCTCTTGCTCTCTCTTGAAATCTTTAGGAAACAGTAACCCTTGGAACTCGGGTTCCAGTGACGACATGGGTCGCGGTGGTCTGGTGGTAAAGTCCTGACTTCCGGACCGGAGAGTTCCAAGTTTGAAACATGATTTCATTAAAGATGTGCAGTACAGTAGAATCTCCCTACAACGAAGTCTCCCTACAGCGAATTTCTCCCTATAACGAAATTTTTAATCAGAATGTTAAAAAACATTCAAAATATTCTCCATATAACGAAATGGTTGTCTCCCTATAACGAATTTTTTCAGACGTTTACCTTTTCGATTTTTGTCATTTTTGAAGAAAGTTGCTAATTCTGTGCAAACAAATCGCTCACACGTGCAACCACTCGCATTGTTCATTCCAGCGATAATGTCTCCCTACAAAAACGCTAGCTTTTAAAAGAGACAAATGTTTCGGAGGAAAGAAAAGCAAACAAAGATTCCCAATTTTGTTATGTGCCAACATGACTGGCGAGGAAAAGTTAAAGATGCTTGTTTTCAGCAAAAGTAAATTTCCAAGGAGCTTCAAAGGAATAAAATATTTAGAAGTTAACTACGAATTCAACAAAAAAGCGTGGATGACGTCTGAAATTTTTGACAGATGGTTGAAAGCATTGGACAAGCAAATGGGACAACAACACCGTAAAATTGCTTAATTAATCGACAATTATCCAATTAATTCAAAACATTGTGGAGGAAAGCTAAAAAATGTTAGTGTCATTTTCTTTCCTCCTAACTGCATAAAAATTTGCAGCCCCTGGATCTCGAAATAATTAAAAATTTAAAAATTCGAAAAGAATCTTGAAAGAAACGATCAGTGCAATTGAAAAAAATGAAGCAGTTCAAGAGAACATCGATCTTCGAAAAGCAATTGCAGAAATTTATAAAGTATGGAAATTTGATGCAACTGCTAAAACAATCCGTAATTGCTTTAAAAGAGGAGGCTTCAGTAATCAGACAGATGACAGTGATTCCGACGATGAAGATGCGATCTTGGAAGACTTGAAAGAAAAATGGAAAACAGTAGAAGGGATTGGAAGAATAACAGATGATGCAACTCTCTCCGACATTTTAGAAGTGGACGCAGAACCGTTAACTGCTTCATATCCTACAGATAAGAGATTTTGAAAAGTTTAATGGACAACAATAAAGGCCAGGAAAATGACAGTTATTCCAAAAATGAAGACGTGATACAGCCAAAACCACATAGGACTGAAATGCTACAATCATTCGAAACCATTAAAAGAGGTTTCCAGATGGAAGAAAATGTGCCCGACTCTATTTTTAGGTCACTCATAAAATGTGAAAATTTTTATTAAAATTTAACATGACGAAATGCAAAGCAATGTAAAATAACGGAATTTTTCAAGTAAAATAAATGTAAATGCGTACTAGTATATATTATTCTCTAAATTGGTGAAATGTCTTCACTTTTGAGCATTTTATTTATACAATAAAAATTAGTATAATTTTAACAAATTTATAATATATATTACTTCATTTTTAATTGAGAGTCATAATTAAATACTTTTGACCTTATCGCACCTAATAAAATTTTTGTAACATTTACTTAAATGACTGAAAAAATCTCTAATCTCCGTATAACGAAATTTTCTCTATAGCGAATTTTTCAACTGGAACCAAGCGATTTCGTTATAGGGAGACTCCACTGTATATATCTGCAGTCGAGAATCAAATATTCTCCAGATGATGTAGTGTGGAAGTTTGGATAGGAGTTGTGGCCCAGGTGTTGTCTTCTTCATCTGACCATATTTCATTTTACTAGGTTCCGCGAAGCTGGAAATGCCAAATAACAATATTTATTGATACGATAGCGACTCTTCAACTGTTTCCACAAGTTGTAAACGACACTGAGCATTTCATTCAGCTCTATAACGACGGGCACTTACAATCTCCCTTCTTCCAAAGAACCGAAAATTTTCCACCTTATTCTTTCACGAAAAAGGTTCTCGGCTATTTATTTGAGTTGGCCTCTCATGAAGCTGAACCAAATCTTACAAGAAATACAAAGAATATCATCGATGACCTCGAGCGAACAGGTAGCGGAAAATACCATATGTACTGTTCAGCAACGGATTCCGGGACTACCACTTTTGGACGATTTTACACCGGAAGGGGTGTGTCAGGCAGTGAGTGATATGAGCGCTTTTTCGGAGTTCTTTGTAAGATCACTATCAGTAAAATGTAAACATCACCCTTCCATTCTTCACTTTCCCCCCTAATTTGATGAAAATAACTCTGCCCGGCGCATGCGCAATAGCGCGGAAGGTTTCCGAATCCGTTGCTAAACAATACTTTCTATACCTCTTAACTGCTATCAAAGCCAGGGCCGACCCGAGGGGAGTGCGACCGCACAAGGCCCCGCGCCGGATTTTGCAAAATTCATTAAAAAAAATTAATTTATCCTTTTTTAAAAATTCTTTCAACCAACTTTTATGTAAAAAAGGCATAAAAAATTAATAATTTTTCTGAAAAGAAATATATTTCAATTTTTTTTCTGGTTTTGAAAATAAATTTCCTTCAAATATCTGTTAAAAAAGTAATTGGTGAATCTAGTGGATAAGAATCCAACAATTCCCTTTGCTACCTGGAGGTCCACGTGTTTCCGATTCCTGGGCAGAGCAAAAAGTAAAAAGTGATAACATTGTTCAGTCCTAAACCAGGTTCGATTGCTCCAGGCATCATATGGTCACTCTCTTTTCTGTGCGGAAGCAACTCAAAGTGGATGTCCGTCCTTTGAAGATAAATTGCAGGTGATAATATTCAATACATTCCTTGTTCTCGAGACTATTACTTTCAGGGTATACAGGGGGTAATTCTTGTATGCTGATCCACATCTATTCCCCTAATGGCCAGCAGATAGTCTTTCCCCTCTATTCACCTCTAGAGGAACGCTTTTTCTGCTTATCTAGTTTTAAATTGAACACATTTGTTCCCCTTGTATTCAACAGGACTGCTAAGCGATGATGAAGCATATATCTCACAGAGGTTTCTCTTTTTTCTTGTCAAGAGTGTGGTTTTCCAGCGTCTATGAATTCATCGTAGGTACTTGTTAGAATGTGGTCTGTTACATCTATTCCTCTGAGTTTAATCAGTAGTAGTGAAACTGAATATTAGATTGTGTGAAACACGACACAACACAAGGATTTTCTCAGAAGCTTAATTTTCCATTGAACAATTCGTACGCATTCGGAGTATCAGCCGTACAGCAAAATAAAATATTCTTTATTTGTTCTTGGAGACAAATTTCAAATATGCTAATTTTTGTCTCCTTTTTATAGTTATTTATTAAACAAACTTTCCTTTTATATTTCCAAAAAGAAAATTTTATAACAGGTTATCAATTTATAAAACAATGTAGTTCCCCTTTGTTTTTATATTTCAACATTTTTGCTATTTGTTATTATTGTATACATTTCAGATAAAAAAAAAATTTTATTAACAAACGAAAATTTGTGTTTTCTACTCTTTTACATCGGGCATTTTTCATTATAAAATGTTACTTATTTGGAACCTTTTATTGTTTTGGGAACTACATATCAAAGTTATTTGGATAAGTTTTAAAATATAAGAAGTATTTTGAAGATTCATTCAATTGAAATATCCTAAAATCGAAACTAGTAGTAGGTTGTGTATAATTGTAAATAAGTTTGTGATCAGTCGATTATCTTTTTTAGTTTTACTTTTTTGTATATGAAGAAATAATTGTTTGTTAATATGAAGTAATAACGAGTTCAACTTTTTTTACTTAAGAAATAATTAGTCCAACTTTTAAGAATTCCCTTGATAATCCAAAATACAAGAATACAAGAATTCATACAGTATAATATTTTATTTCAATACTGAATACATGTGCTGACATCGTAAATCGACAGAAAAATTGAAAGGGGGTATTTTCTCTTTCAATTGAATGCAGTAAAGTTAAAAGTTATTTTAAGTTTTTTCAGCTTTCATGTTTTGAAACTCTAAATGAAACTATTTTCGCATTTTACAATTTTAATTTTAGCACTGAAAGTTTTCAAACTGAACAATTTTTAATATATCCTCATAAAATCAGGAAGACAGGACACATTTCTACAACATCAGTTTGCAAAAAATAATGGGAGGAATTTTATCTCTTATTTAAAAAGGAATGCTTGAATTCAGGGCCAGCCCTAGGAGGTTTCGAAAGGTGAGAGCGCACAAGGCCCCACGCGGCTGTCAGATTGCGCAAAACGAAGATGAATTGCAGTCATTTATTTAACAAAATCAAAATTTGGTGGCAAGTTTTACCTTCCAGGTCACAATATTGCAAATATTTACAATATTTATTTAAATTGTATCCAAATTTTACTTCTGTTCTAAAATTATATTGACCTTACCAATAACTCTCGGGTCTGCAGAAAAATCTTCCTCAAGATTAAAAATAATAAAAAAATTACTTGAGATCTAGCATTAGAGGCGAACAATTAATTTGCTTAGCCATTTTATCTATCGAATCCGCATTAACCAAAAATTTAATTAATCATGGTATTATCAACGTATTTGCTAGAAAACTTATAACAAAATGAAACAAAAATCACATACTGTAAACTTATTTTAGTAAGTTGAAAACCAAATTTTATACATGAAGCAATTATTTTTGTTGTTTGATTTATTAACGATATTTTTGTATGATTAAAATATTAACTTTATAAAAATAATTTAATTATTTATTATTTTCATGTATTTTTTTTCTTTACTTAACCAAATTGTGAAATGTAATAAATAGCAAAAAGCAATAAATTATTTTGTTGGTCGAAATTTTCTCAAGGGCCCGCAAATCAAATTTGCACCGGGCTCCGCTTTTGTTCGGGCCGGCTCTGATCAAAGCTTCGCCTACATGCCCGTGTAGGATTTCGTATCCGACGCTAAATATTTGTATTTTTATTCGGCAGCATAATTTGTCCTCTTGGTCTATTAATTTTTATAAAATTCATGAAAATGCGCAATTTTTTTTAGTTTTGTATATCAGTTTATATTTTGAAGAAACGGCTAGCTGAAGTAGCCACTCGAGCGCTGGAATTAGTAAACGGAACTTAGTACTCGGTTGGATAGACTGGTAACATTATGTGTAAATAAATAATATTTTGAAATTTTTTTTCTTTATGGGTATCATTGGGTCTGTTGACCTTAAGTTAATTATCACTAACAAATATGTTATATATGTTTTAACAGGTTATAGCTCATTTGTTTCATATTTATATCGTTTCAACTTAGCCAGCACACCAAATTGCAAATGCGCTTTACAAGGTGATGTAGACCACTATGTTTTTGACTATACTTTCACTAAAAAATTTCATTCAAATAGACCTGCAAACGCAAACAAAACCGCATGGTTTAAAATTATAAATAATAATAATAATAAATTTAGACTTATAAAACTGAAAGAGATCTTTAGGATTTCCAGTTGCATATGCAATGAGCTTTCTGACTGTTGAAACGTTGTCAAAAAATACTGTTCAGCAACGGATTCCGAGACTACCACTTTTGGACGATTTTACACCGGAAAGGGGTGTCAGGCAATGTGTGAGTCATATCAGCGCATTTCCGGAGTGCTTTGTTAGATCACGCTCAGTAAAATGCAAACATCACCCTTCCATTCTACACTTTTATTTTGATGAAAAGAACTCCGCCCGGCGCATGCGCAAAGCGCGGAGGGTTTCTGAATCGGTTGCTAGAAAATATATCAATGTTTCTTTTACATCTGTGTATTTTTTTATTTCTTCTTGGAATATGAAATTTTAAATGTGTTCTATTGAATTGTCTCACATGTTGTAATGTGCTTGACATTCTAAGTTTTTGTTTAAATTTTTATTTGTCTTTTGTTTCCTGTTTCACTTTTTGATGTTGTTTCTTGATCTTTTTTGTCACTTCCTTTGCCTTCTGTTTTGTCGTACAGAACCTTTGCTTTTGTTGTTGCTTTTTTTACATGCAGTATAATTCAGTTTTGTTGTAATGTTTTGTAATTTGATGTAATGTTTTTTCTTTCTTCTTTGTTGTTATTTTGTACTCCTCGCCTTCCGGGTCAGTGCCTTACACCCTCTGGGTAGGCTGTGCCGGCGTGGGCAAATAAATAAATATTTTTTTCTTTATGTGAGTAAAAAATTAAATTTTTTAGCTTCCGTCTTTACAAAAACTTAAAATTTTCTATATTCACATTAATTCTTAAAAACCATTCGAGTTTAGAAAGTTGAAAAGGGTAAAAAACATGGCACATTGTTTCGCCCGAAAAATTATTGAATAGCTCCCGGGAAAGGATAATTTTTATTGCATTTAATAGTATTTCAGTATTATCTGGTGGACTTATTATTTGGAAGATATGCAGTATAGAATGGCAGTTCTGACGTAGTCTTTTTCCGCCTAACCATGGTTTAAAATCACGAATTTTGACTCCAGTAACTTTTGTATAGATCAAAAACTGGGCGTGACATTCCTCCGATTTGCCTTGTTTTCTACTGATTCGAGGCCTTTCAATGAGACTATTATCGTAATTTGGAGGTTAAAATGGAGGAATTATTAAGTCCGTATTCCCATTTTATTACATTTTTGAAGTACAGTCGGACCTCTATTTAACGAAGTCGCTAAATCCCGGAAAAAAGTTCGTTATATGGAAAATTCGTTAAATAGAGATTCACCTTTTAAAATACTTTTAACTACACAAAACAGATTTTAAATTCATAAACACTAAATATTATTAAAAAAGTAATTAATCACACCATTATTTTGTAAATTAATATCTATTTGTTTTATATATTTTACCCATCAAAATTATTTCAAAAAAAAAAAATCAAAATTATTTTACCAATTAAAATTAATGAATTTTATCATACGAAGGTTTGTTGATCTCTGCATCATGATCATTTCCATCTTCATCATCTTCGTCTTCATCACAATTCATTGCTGTATTGTTTTAATTTTTCACACTGTCCACTTCAAAACTGCCTCATCCACATCTTCATAGACACATGTTTTTAAACGTTTTGAACAAGAATTCGATGAAACATAATTTTGTATCTTATCACGATTTTTTTTATTATGGTTGATAAGCTGTTTGGAGGAATACCAATTTTTACAGCAATATCCTTTTTTTTTTTTCACGCCTTTATCCACCTCATGAAGAATTAAATTTTTTTCTTTGACGCTCAAGCACTTTCGCTTTGACATTTTCCCGCTTCAAGGTCATTGATCACCATAAAATGTGTTAAAAGAAAGAATAAGTTTGAAATGTTTAGAAATATTTTGAAAAATAGGGAGAAAAAAAATTGGATCACAAGAAAAAGTTCGTTAAATAGAGAATGCACTTCGCTATTTGGAGGTTATTTTACGAAGAAATTCGCAAAATGTTCTTGGTTCCAAGAAAAAGTTCGTAAAATAGAGAAATTCGTAAAATAGAGGAATTCGCAAAATAGAGGTTCGTTAAATAGAGGTCCGACTGTATTTAAGAAATCTTGTTCCAACGTGCTAAAGGAAAGAGACTATTGCATAATTTTACCCGTCAATAAATGCCCGATATACGTCACCAGAAATGCAGTCTATTTATCGAAATGTTACAATGAACACCATAATGCAACTTTCAGTAACCTTGGTAGCATTTCTGCATGCGTTGAAATAACAATGAATTTAACCTTCGGAAACTTGCACGGAAGACATTGATGCTTCATTTCGTGAATGTTAAAATCGAATTTAGAATAAGCGAACATTTTGAATAGACGAACAACTCATAATGTGCGGCGAAATCATTTAAAAAGAGATAAACTAAATATGATTCAGTACCTTTTTACTTTCTCGTATACGAAGTATACAAAGAGAAAGTATTGTAATCGTCAAAAAATTCGAACTCGAGATTTTGACGAATCTCCACGTTTTAGACCTCCCTGAGTCCGAAAAACACAATTTTGGAATTATGTCTGTCTGTCTGTGAACACGATAACACGAAAACTATTAGAGCTACGGAGATGAAATTTGGTATGTGGTCTTTAAACATAATTTGTAGATTTCTGTCACATTTTGGACAAAATTCGTCAACGGGAAGTCTGTCTGTCTCCATGTTCGAGGTCATGCGAACGCTATAACTCAAAAACTTGAAAAGCCAGATGGGTAAAATTTCATACACAGTTTTATCGTCATGAATGTAGGTCCGTATAAAATTTTGGGCCAAATCCGTCAACGGACTGACTGATTATCGGTCTGTATAATAGCATACTTGTTCAACTCCATGCGCATGCGCAAATGCCTGTGCAAAGAAGGGATACTCCGAAAACTTGGCAGTTTGCCAAAAACCAATTCTGGTGGCGAGATTTTGTAAGGAAGCAAACATTTAGGGCGTCTCGTTTTACTTGCGTATTGGAAGCAATCTCTGCGTATGCGCATGCGCAAGCTATTCAGCGAGCAAGCTATTCTCCTGTTTTCTTCTCCGCACGCGGAACTTGCATTGCTAGAGTTTGATAAAAAAATAAATATTGCGAAGTTTTAATACATACGTATCTTTTTGAATATGATTCTTCACCTCAATATTTTACTATCACTATAATCAACCATTGCATTCTGGGTTACAGTTGGTTCGAACTTTTTATTAACGCAGGGGGAAGGGAAATGACAAATGTTTGAAAAGTATACGAGAAAGTTTAGGGGAGGCCACTCCCGCTGGTTAAAATTCAGGTTTTAATTTTTTTTTAATTACAAATTTTCCTGGCAGATGCTAAATTTCCATAAAGTACAAAGAATGCGACATTTTCGGAATGAATTCACGCTAACGCGATACGCGACTAAGAATAATATCGCTAATCTTGCCGAAAGAAAGAGGATGTGGCTTCACAGCACACCGCGAGACAACGCGCTCTTAACACTTTCCGGCGAAAGGTATCAAAATCTCTGAAATATAATGAAAAAACATCATGATTTTGTTTAGTTTATTGTCTAGACATATAATTTATCACAAAAAAATTGCCTCCTTTCAGAAGGAGGGCGTTTTTCCCCTTCGGGGACACCCGCCTCATAAAGGACCCCACCGGGGACAGTCATCTTGATACGTTCAAAAACTAATGTTGAATCTTACACAAAATCATAAATTAATACCTCAAGGATATTGGAGGAAAATGGTCAAGTGAATTTACTAAAATTGTAATCGTCAAGAACTCAAAAGAATTCCCATCTCCCTGTCGGGGAAAATTTTTGTACGGGGAATTCAACTGTAGTTGATAAGTAATAATCTGGCAAAAATTTGAGACCAATTTCATTGCACTCGTCGCCCCGTACAGCAGGTCGTGCCCCTCTGGCGGGCAAATCGGGCCCCCCTGTCGGGCAAACTCTAGCGCCATTCCTGCGAATGGGACGCATATGTCCCGTTTAGTCAAAGGGTTAAATAAACTTGAAATTATGGTGTTGGTGAGCGAATTTCTCTAGTAATCGATGTTTTGCGACTTCACTAAGTTTTCTGCACGTAACTTTTGTGATTTGCAGATACGGTGATAGGAGGTGGAAGAGATTGGGTCTATGACGTGATATGTGCCAAGTATTCCTATGTTGTCGAATTGCGAGACAAAGGTGAATTCGGTTTCATTCTGCCTAGACGTTTTATCTTGCCTACAGCAATGGAGACGTGGGAAGGCGTCAAAGCTATGGGACTCGATATGGCTGAAAAGCTGTATTTTGACGCGGATTCCCTGTAAGAATCTTGCCATGTACAAATAATAAAAAAACAAATGGTTTTTAACAAAAATTAGAGTATTTTTTCTTTTGCCGTATTTAAATAATATTCTGAATTATTGATCTTTTCACGATTTCAATAAGTAGCTGCTATATTTAATTTAGAGATTTCGTTGAAATTCCTACTTTGATTTCAAACATTACAAAAAGATGTTTTTGGTTAGATTTGTTTTGTTTGATCATGTATTGTGTTATCGCCATGTAACACGAAGAAATGTCAAACAATTGAAATTAAATTCCTTAAAACCAGCTTAGCCGTCATAAATCATCACAGTGAAGAAAGACGGGTTGCACAAAATAACCACTTTATTCGTTTTTCTTTTTGCCTATCCGCATTTATGAATTTCCCATGGCATCTAATTGGGCGATAAATCTGGATAACTAGTAGTTCTGTGAATAGTAGACCTCGCGTAAAAAAAAAGTTCTGCTCTTTAATCGCAGTCTTTAAAAGTTTAGCCATTTTTTTCGAATGTGAATTATTTACACCAGCACCTGCTTTTATCAGTATTAACAAAATTACAATTAAATATCGAAATGAATTACTTTTAATTGTAATTTACCATTACGAAAATATGACTCGAATGTTTTAATGGTGTCAACTCGCCACTGACTTGACAAACGGCCACCATCTTAAAACGGGATCAAAAAATAAAAATCCTTGCACACACATCGCTTTGAATGATTTCAAGGAACATTTATGCCAAATTCGAAGAAAATCGAACAACATGTTTGGTCGTGACTGAGTAACAAACAAATTTACAGACAGACGGAACAGCCGAATTAAAACAGGACCTCACTTCGCTTATTGTGGATAATCACCGCGGTAATTATGCATAATAACCGGCGATTATACATAACCAAATAAGCCTGTTAAAGTGGATAATTTATGAGAATTTATCACATTAACCGGTTATTATGAATAATGACCAATGAAGTTTGGTCAGTGTAATTATTTCCGGTTGAAATATATATATATGTATTTCTTTTTGAAAATTAGAGGTGCGTGTGTCACAATTAAAGGATAATCGCTTAAAGTTAAATCTTTTCCAAAATAAAGCATTTATGTACTGTCTTTGTACTATCTCCTGTTTCAAATATAGAATTTCAACCGCTTTTGCGATGCGTGCGGCATCTAAAGTGGGCACCGGGCAGATTTTTTAAACTTTAAAAAACATTCTACGGTTTCGTTAGCATCTGGAGCCGGAACCAAGTAGCTTCGCTAACTCACTAATGTAAGGAATACGCTTTTTTTAATTACTCTTATTACTTTAATTATAGGAAAAATTGTGCTCGTGATGTCTGTGGCATCTTAAATGGGCACTGGGAAAATTTTTTTAACTTAAAAAAAGATCCTATGGCTTCGCTAGCAGCGGGAGTCGGAACCGAGTAGCTTCGCTAGCTCATTGAATGTTTGAATAATTTTGAATAACCCTTGCTGGTAAGATTTAATCAAGGTATGATGCTGTATAGCATGAAAACCAATGACGAGCTATACTTATCTTACCGGAAGGGATTAATTAATCACATTTACCAATGAATTTTCATCAGTGAGATCACATGTCCATCTAATTAATCACTTTGACCAAATTTCAATGATAATTATTCAGAATAACCGGTTAATGTGATAAATTCTCATAAATTATCCACTGTAACCGGTTTATTTGGTTATTATGGATAATAGTCGGTGGTTATCCACAATAACCGATTATCTACATTGACCGTAACATATATACGATATTCCTGCAGGTCACAGGTTTGAGTTCACTTTTAGAGATTCGAGATCAATGCAGTGAATTTAATTTCCTTAAGGTTGGTTGGACCTCTGATCCGTAAGCATCTGTCGTCAAGAATCATCAAAGAAATGATGAGTGCCCAGTTACCAGTTTTGAATCGGAAGTTCCAAAAAAAAAAAATTCCTAGAATTCTATATTCCGTAGAATTCTAGGGTATATTCCACAGTATATAAAGGGTGATTTAAGAAAGATAAACCAAACGTGAAGAGGTGGAGACCTGGGCAGGGTTAAGCTCTGTAGAGGTCTATAGTAGGGTTTCTGATTTCCCGCACATTTTTACTCCACGCGAACTTCTGGGAACATAACAGTCATTCCCGGGAATGCATTAAAATTTGAAAAATCTAAAAAGTATTTATTTTTAATTGATATCAATAATAATTACACAAAATATGGATATTCATATATTCCAAAATTTATACTTCTTTATATAGTGAGCTACAAAACGCAAATAAAATATTTTAATTATTCATTTTAAAACTATGATTTAAGAAAACAAAAGCAATCTTTGCTTTTATCAATCTGCATAGTTCTTAGCTTTATTAATGAACAAATCGGCAGCAGAAAATGTCCTCTCAGCTTCAGCTGATGCTGGAGGAAATGTTTTCAAAGCCTCGCCCAGTTTTATAATATTTAATGATCGATTTTCTGTTGAGTCAAATAACTGCAATTCTTGCTTCACTATCTTGCTCAAGATAGAACTCTTACTGTTGAATAACATAGGAGCTTTGTCTTTGAGTGGAATGCTTGTTCTATAATTTTTCGTACAACTTGAAAAGATTTCTCTTCCAAAGTTTCCATGCTCTATTCTTCCGAGTGCTGAGAGTTGGACTGTGATTCATCTTCCTTGATAAAAAGCCTTGTCATAATTATTTTAACTTGTCGAATCAAAGAGTTCTTATTTGGGCAAACGTGAAAAATCAAGAGTAATTGCAGCAGCATCATACTTCCTCCCAAACTTTAAATATTGCATCAATCCAACTAAACTAGCATTTTGTCTCTCACTAATTCTCTGGACCAGAGCACATTTCATATTCTTAACAAATTCTGAATTTTGTTGGTTCAACTCTCCAAAAATAAAAGCAAATACGTCTCCGGCAGTTAGCAAAGTCGCATATCGAGTGTATAGTTTTTCTAGGCCAATTTTTTCTGGCTTCAAGCCTGCTATAATTACAATCAGAATTTCAAATTCTAAATTAGCAAAAATTTGTTTCTCTTTAATATCAATTAATGCTTTTGAATTTGCTGATTTTATCTCTAAAAATCTTTCAAGCATTGCCAACAAACTATTCCAGCGTGTTTTGGTGTCTAAACAAACCATCCTTTCACAACCAAATTCTGCTTCAACATAATTTTGCAAAATATCTTCCTTGAGAGGTGATTTTTTGAATAATTTTACAATTTTTTTGTTCCCGGAAGCCAAGTATAATTCCCGGGAATACAAAAAGTTTGAAAATCTTACGATTTCCCTGGAACCCGGGTAAGAAACCCTAGTCCATAGGTAGGGTTGCCATACGTCCCATATATACGGAACTGTCACAGTATTTCACTACTCAGTCGCGTATCCCGTTTGTCCCCTAATTTCAATCGGTGAAGACAATTATAATTATGCGAAAGAAGAAAATGACATAATTAAGAAAGTAAACTCAACTTTAAAATACGACTTGTCTGAAAAGGATTAGCCTTGAATCTTTTTTTATTATTCTACGTATTCATTTTATTGAATTGCTTAAACATTATTGATTTTTATCGGAGTAAAATAAACCATTACCTACACATTTTTTCGTGTTTTATTTATTTAGCACTTAAACGTTCTGTATCAATGCTTGGCAATTATGGCAACCCTATTCATGGGCAGAGTAATTTTCGCCTCCCTTTCCCTTCTCCATCTTTCATATTTTTTATTGATTTTAATTTAATCTTTATAAAAGCAGTTTCTAACTGGCAAATATTACGATAAAATGAAATAAAACATTTCATTGCTGGACAGCTTAGAGATAATAGCTTTCAGTATCACGTGCATAAAAAACTTTAATTTATTTAATGCCTATTAATTTTTATACCTATTTTAAACAAAATGGTAAAAAATTATTACAAAACTTTTTTCAACCAAACTAAATACTCTAATATAGAGTTCGCCAGAGCTGTTGATTTGTGAGTTAATCAACCAGCTGCGAAAAAAAGCTGGACCACACTGTGCTGCAAGCGAATTTGAAAACATGAAAAATATATCTTAAGAATAATGCTCTGAAATTTAAGTGATACTTGGTTTTAATATGAATAATTTAGAGTACACGGCCCTTATAAATCAAATGATAGCAAAAGTTAAATTACCCAGAAATAATTTAAAGCAAGCGCACAACATTTATTCATAAGGTCTATTTTGTATTTCAGCAAGATAGCGACTCAAAAGCATACAGTTAAAATGTTTTAAAGTTATGGGTTTTGTACAGTTATAAAAGGCAACTGATACTCCATGTCGGATCTCAACGTCACTGGAAATTTATAGTTCCGATTGGAATAATCGGTTCAGAAACAGGATATGAAGTGCCAAGAACAATTAAAAACTTGTTTCGTTAGAGGAAAGGGAAAAATTATCTTGCTAAATAACAGTAACTCTTGGTATCTCCATATCATGCCTTGAGGAAGCTGTTCTGCATGCAAAAGCATATCCAACAAACAGTGGCGTAGAAGTGGCGCCCGGGATGAAATATCATTTTTTCGGCTCTTCATCATATTTTACTTTAAAAAGCGACCGAAACACATTAATATTTTGTCCCCCCCCATGTCGCCTACAAGACTGGAGCCCGGGGCATGTATCCCCCCCTTCAGTGGCGGTTTTCCGCATAGGTGTTAGAGGCGGCCGCTTCGTGCTTCGAAACTCTAGGGGGGGGGGGGCTCAAAATCTATGCAACATATATCGCAGTGCTAAGCCGGTGGCAAATTTACGATATTGCAGCCTTAATTCAATTCAAAGAAAAGTTTCTCCCTCTTTCTTTAAACAAATAAAGGAGTGAATGAAAACAGTGGAACGAAGCATTGGGGAGGAAATAAGCCCTAGTGCCAGTGGCGGACTGGCGAGATTGTCCGATGGCAAGTTGACTCCCTTAAACATAAGACAATTTGGGACCCCAGGAAGTGTGTGTGAGAGAGAGAAGGAAGAACTCTTTCTCTATATAGTAAGCTTTTCTGAAGCAAATAAATATGATAACCCTGCACAACGTTGTACATTAGTTTTTGGCGATTTATTGCCGTCGAAATTCGACTACCCTCATTTACTGATGTTTCTCCAAAACGTTGAAACCGATCTAGAAACCCTCCGACGATTGGAACAGGACACCTATTCTGTACAAAGTCCAGCCGCAATACTCATTTAGATTTTTTATTGGTATCGGAAGCCACCGGAAAGACTGAAGAAGGGATTTCAACCCTTTGTGTAAAAAGGGTGCAGTTCTTTTTTTGTAGTTTCATTTTACTGTCATAAAGCTGACAAACAAGGGAATTCGCCTATGGGTTTTCTTGGCTGGAACTGTTATTAGAGAGGAAGGGGGAAAGAAATTTTGCCCATTGAAGAAACCAATTGACATTATTGAAAAGGCGACACTCACGTTTTTCTTTGACCGTTTTTGGGGGCGTTTATATAGTCATGTTTACAACGTTTTATAAGAGAAAAGGGGCCTCAGTCTTATTGGTCTTTCTTTCGTGGAAAATAATTGGAGCGAAAAGTTGTGCTTCTCTGTCCGCGTTGGTTGAAAAGTAACTACAGTAATGAGAATAGTAAAATAATTGTAATTATATTAAAATATTTATCTGATTCGCAGCGATCAAAATGCAAAAAATGTATTAAATTTCAATGCGAATGCTGCCATTCATTTAAAGACTAAAGAATATTTATTCAGTGTAGGTTTATTATCACTAAAACTCATTTCGGGATTGCCACGATATATGATCAGCATTACACGATGTTGCAATTATAAAGTTATGATTTTAATTCATAATTAGGGAAAATAGCCTTTTTTCTAGTTCTTCTTAATTCTTTTTCTTATCAAAGGTAAAAATGAATACTGTAACCTAAACCCTTTTTAGCTCATTTCGTAATTCGCTCAGAAATTTTAATTCGGACGTTCAAATGAAAAGATAGATTATATATATATGTTACCGGCAAAGTTTGAAATCCGGCATTCTATAGAATGCCTAGGCATTGTATATAATGCCTAAAACTAGCCGGCAATGTATGAAACGATTTATATTTCACACATTTCCTAGGCATTCTATAGAATGCCAAATGACAAACCGGCAAAGTATGAAATAGATCGCCGATTTGATTATATAAGAAATAAAGTTAAGTGCAATTCAAAATTAAATTATTTGCTTCCTTGATGTAATAAGTAGATTCACAATTTATTTTGTTTTCTTTAATAAGAAAGGAATAAACTTTGATATGAAAACTTTCATTTTGCTTTACGAGTTTTGAATAAAAGATTTTTTAATGGTACTCTTTTATTATTTTTTCTAAATAACATTTGTATTTTTGAGGAATGCACGCCTTTTAAATAATAGCCTTATTATGAACTTTTTTTCATACTTTGCCTAAATAATATTTGTCATTCTATAGAATGCCTAGGTATTATATACAATGCCTAGGAAAAGCATATAATAAATCTCATATTTCATACTTTGCCTAAAAACGCCCGACATTCTATAGAATACCGGCATTTCACACATTGCCGGTAACATATATATTTAAAGATAAAAGATTTTTGAAGAGAAAAGTAAGAATTTTCAAATTTTTTTTAGTAAGAAAGAAACTTTCAGAAATTAAATATTTTATAATCCATTGCATCTCGAATCTTCTATACTGCTTTTGCCAATTCGAATTTCTTTAACATAAAATTATTGAAATTGATTTAATTACAGAACTTCTACACAAGATTTGCATGCCTTTGTTGTGTGCTATGGCTATTGATTCAGAATATGTTTTACTGCATTTCATTGGATATCTCTTTAATTTATTTCAATTCATTTCATGCATAGTATTATTTCTAAATACATTTAATCTTTGGGAAGTAAATGATTTCGTAAATTATGCTTTTAAATGAAGTTGATTTTTAAATTATAAAAAAGTGAAAGCACTTGTATACAAATTTATAAAATTTGTCTTACGCTAAGTTATGTTTGCTCGCTATTATAATCGGTTTTTATGATTCATTATTATAATAAATATGTTAATTTATATTATATTAATTTTTATTATAAATATAATAAAATCATCAAAAAACAAAATAAAAATGATTAAAAAATAAAAATTGAACAAAGTAAAGGATTAAAGAATCCACCAGATGAACTTTTTCAAGGCGTCACTCAACCTGAGTGGATTTAAAATAAAAGACAACAGGAATGCTTTTCTGCTTTGGAATTGAATTATGAAAAAATGACAGACAAATTTTCAAAAATAAAAGCAAGAAGAGTGACTTTTTAGTAATTTTATGTCTTTCCACACCTGTTTCCGTATTCATAAAATTTTAAGCCGAATTTCATAAGTAGCATTTCATTGCTGCTACTAATATATCTGATATATTTATTTTTGTATGTCCTTCTAAAGTTTAATTTCATTTTTCGTTACCCTTCAACACTGTAATTTGTTTTATTATCATTGAAGAATGTTTATTTTATTTTATTTTTTATATCAGAAAACTTGTGAATAAACTGAATTATTAAACAAATTTTTCATGGAACACTTTTAATTAGTCAGTCATATTATATACTAGCAGTACGCGCACGGCGTTGCCCGTTTAATCAGGACTTCGACAAAATGGGGGGGGGGGGCCCCACCCCCCACAACGACACAAAAAAGTTTTGAAAACAAAATCAAAACAAAAAATACACATTATTGATATTCCCTCTTATTTTTCTTTGCGAATGACGACATCTGCCGCGAAGAAGGTCACGTTGCAACAATGCATTCTCGGATGGTCCGGAGAAGCTCTCGCTGTTAAATCTCGCTACGAAAAAACTGTTTGAACCGATCAGGGGAAAATTAATTTTAAAAAAACGAAAAAAGATATTTTAACATTTCTTGTTTTAAATCCGACATAAATGTTCCATTTACAAGCTGAAAAAATGAAAATTATAGAGATGTTAGAAGGTCAGATGCGATAATTTAAAATAATCTTTATTAAAATTACCATAAAAGTGACTATTTTTCAAAAATTTCTCAAAATTCAGTAAATTATGTTAGACGTACAAAACAAACTTCATTAGAACGGAAATTGCTTATTCTTTCCGATGGCCGAAAAACACCCAAAACAACACAAAATATTAAATAAAAAATTTTTTAGATTAAATTTCAAAATTTCGGCTTCGAGGTACATTCACTCACCATTACGACTACCTGTGTGCCAAATTTCATGGCTGTAAGTGCGATAGATTCGTCTGGACATCTCAAACAAACACACACGCAAACATTGCCTTTTATAAGTATAGATGAAACATATTGCTTTGTTTTAGAATTCCTATTCTTATTTTTTTAAAGAACAGAACATTATAAAAGAAAGGAACAGTAAAAACAATTTTAATGATTTACTTTGTAGAGTTTAAGCTATATAAAATTTTTTTGAATAATTATCTTAATTTACCTTAAAATATTGTTTTTAAAATTTTTCGGGAGAGTAATTCTATAGTTTCTCTCTTTTTTTTGTCTGTATTGTTATTAGAATATATCATTCTAACCTTTGGGACGGAAGAGTAGACACTGCTTATTCCAGCTCCAAACTTAGATGGATATAAAATGGTTCTCAGTTTATGGTAAAATTCATTATAGTTCATAAAGATAAATTGATGATTTATGAGCTCATTTACCATTTTTTAAATGAATAAGTTACCTTTATTAAATTTAAGTGAAGAAAAACAAAATCTATATTTATTAAAATCAATTTTGAAACTTGGTTATTGTTTAATATAAAATTTGAATACTTGGATACTGCGATGTTCTATACATCTATATAGAGTCAAAGACCGAAAGATATCACTGTCACTTAATTATTTTAAATTTTAAACAAAAAAATCTCTGTTTTGTATAAAAAAAAGATTTATCTATTTAAAATCACACATACACACATTTTGTATTTCATTTGTATGATTATTGATAAGGTAATTTGATTTTAATTTTTAGATTACTGTTTTTATATATTGAAAATATAACACATGTTTTGATTAATTGAAATACTTAACTAAATATATATAAGTTATTTCACGTTACATTTTTATAATCAATAAAGTTTTCTTGGGAGGGGTGTCTCAAAATAATTTTGCGCCTGGGGCCTCATATTGTCAAAATCCGCCACTGCCCTCCTTGCCCCCCGCCGCTACACCCTTGGCACCAAAACATTAATTTGCAGACATACAGTGGCTCCCAAAAGTGTTCGTACACTTACGATTTTCAAAGAAATAGGGCTCTATCCAATAATTAAAATTAATATTTCAGAATAGGTATTTAATAATAAGATCTATAATCTATCCTTAACAAAATTAATATTTCAGAATAGGTATTTAATAATAAGATCTATAATCTATTCTTAACAAATCTACATGAAATATTTTGAAAACATAGTAAAACTTTATTTTTAAGAAATAAATAATCAAAAAGTAACAAAAACTTTATCTCACAAAAGTCTTTGTACACTGAAATATTTGCGGATAAATTCATAATTTAAATTATCGTCTGTCGCTTTATTTTTATTTTTGCATTGTGGTGGCATTTAAAAAACCGTTTGGCTTTAATTTTTCCTTGCTTACACCGTAATATTCTATTTATTATTTAAAAATGGCTCGTAGTCATAAAGAAACAACAATGAGCACTCGAAAATTGATTATTTTTCATCATAGCAGTGGTAAATCAGTTCGGAATATCGCTAAATTAGTTAATTTATCCCATTCTACAGTGTAGTATGTGCTAAAACGCTTTAAAAAAGAAAATTGGATCGAAAACTAGGTCGATCGGCAAAGTTAACAAAACGTGATCAGAAATTTTTAATTAGAAAATTTGTGAAAAATCCACGTTTGAGTGCTTTAAAAGTTTCTGCAGAATTTAATGAAAAATTTTCTACTTCAATTTCACCTGAAACTGTTCGATGAGTTCTCAGAGCAGCTGGATTAAATGAGCGTTCTGCCCGTAGAAAATTTTTTGTTAGTGCGAAAAACAGAAAGCTTAGGCTTTCCTTCGCAAAATTAATGTTAAATAAACCCGAAACCTATTGGAATAATGTCTTATTTGCATATGAAAGCACATTTAACATTTTTGGTTCCGATAGACGTATAATGGTATGGAGAAGCAAAAATGAGGAACTTAATTCCAAGAACTTAGTTGGAACAGTTAAGTATGGCAGAGGAGATGTCCTTGTGTGGGGGTGCATGTCAGCATCAGGACTAGGTAATTTGGTATTTATTGATGACATAATGAGTCATGCTCTTTATTTAAATATTTTAAGAGACAATTTAAAATTATCAGCCCAAAATGTGGGTATTGGAAACAACTTTGTTTTTTATCAAGATAACGATCCTAAGCACACGGTTCTCAACGTTCGCCTCTGGTGTCTCTATAATTGTCCACAAAATTTGAAAACACCACCTCAATCACCAGATTTAAACCCAATAGAACATATTTGGAGAGAACTGGTGGTTAAAGCACGAAAACACGACATTAATACAAAAAACGAACTAAAAACAGTAATGATGGAAGAATGGATGAACATTGATGCAGAAATTACAAAAAAAAAAAAAACTAATGAAATCTATTCCCAAACGTCTAAAAGCTGTTGTGGATACTAAAGGATATCCTCCTAAATAAATCTAACGAAAAATTAAGAATTTACTAATATATGACATTTTTTTTAAAGTGTACGAAGACTTTTGTGAGATAAAATTTTTTGTTACTTTTTGATTATTTATTTCTTAAAAATAAAGTTTTACTATGTTTTTAAAATATTTCAATACCCGGTTTTGTTAAGAATAGATTATAGATCTTATTATTAAATACCTATTCTGAAACATTAATTTTAATTAATGGATAGAGCCCTATTTCATTGAAAATCGTAAGTGTACGAACACTTTTGGGAGCCACTGTATATACTTTTTTCGTTATTTTAAACAAACAATCCAAAACGTATGCTGAAATTTATGATGCGCAAATTAGTATGACATACAAATTATTCTCATTAAAATATGATAAATTCTTCATTTCTGTTTTCTAATCTAATATAATTTTAAAGGTGTATAGTATTATTCCTGCAAATAAATCTTGAAATTAGCATTCTTTTAAACCCGTAAGAAAAGGAGGTAGATTATATGGTGTTTACTCAGTTTTGGATAGCGACTATCTTAGATAAATTTAAATAGACAAATCATTACAATTATTATGAATTTTTATTGCATTTTCAGAGATCCGTTGCTAGGCGAAAAAATCATGAAATCAGGTATCGAAATTTGAGAAAAAATTTCGGAACGAAATTACTATGTCGATCTAAACGATAATCTCCACAGAATAAAGTCCGAATTCCAAACTACCGTGGGCTCTGAACCACATAATAAACAACACCGGAATAGGGAAAATCCCCGTTTTCAGAACTCCTGCCAATAATAGAGCGGTACCAAGTGCCACATTTGGCGCTTTACTGCATATTTGGTTATTTTAATTTTAAATGAAGTTTCATTTATATTTATAAACACACTTTTGATTTAAACAGTTTTATGAGATATGTACATACAGCCATTTGAAGTCAATGATTTATATTTATCTTATTTTTTTTGTCTAGTTCTCTTAATGAAAATGTTTGTAGAGCTTTTTCTAAAAGTTGGCTTACCTTAGATTTTTGCTTAAAATTTGATTAACATTTGGTCCCGATTCACCTAATAAGAATACATCTTTTTAAAGGAAATCAACAGATGGATAAATGTTTCACTAATTATTTTTTACATGAATTTTTACAATGCATAAAGAGTGGTTTCAGGAATAAGCAAATTGATGTTCGAAAATTTATTTATGTGTAAACCAAATTTAGAAAGATTTTTGTTTATATTTATTTATTAAAAACAGAAAACAACAAGTGACTACTTAAGAATGTCGTTAGTATGTTTGTGATAAAAGATTGTTTTAAATCCTCAGCAAATAATTTTTTTAAAAAATATCTTGCGTCTTTTGAAGTAATTGCAGCTTATAAACTGAATTTTTAACTAGCTAATTAACCCTTATGTGGAAAAGAATAAATATAGTCTGCCCAATCAAAAGTAATGAAATGTAGAATATGATTTTCATCTCTTTCCAATGCGCATTTTGAAGTCTAGCATAATAGGAATATTTTTTTATTTTATTAGAAATCTAGAAAAGAAAGAGATCGAATAACAAAAAAATGTATACTATTGAAATATAGATTTAGGGAATTCCTTATACCTTGAAGTTTTCTGACTGCACGCTTTGATATTCAGGAAATTTATCCATGTTATTCAAATTTACATTATTCCAAGCTTTAATTGAATCTGCTGTTGGAAGAAAGGAGCAAATCCCAAAACTGTTTTCTCGGAAAAATAAAAATAAAATAATAATAATAAAAACTTCCTATTTTTCTCCCCCCCCCCTCAAACATTTTATGTAACATTCGTTATATCAATGGTTTGCTTAGTGATTTCTGTTCCTTTCTTACAGCTGACTATGAGCTTTTGTATGGAAACACACGTTTTGTGAGTTTCAGTTAGTTGGCGTTTGTTCCTCAAATTGCTGATTCAGTTTCAAGTATTAGTCTTTCCTTTTGGCCGCGTCTGGTTGCAAAATATTTCATCTCGGTTGAATTAGTCTGAAACAGGTCCATATTGTCTTTTACATTAATTCTTTCATGAAACTGCTGCATTAGCATGAGTGAGCACACTTCTGTACTTTCTAATTACTTCTACAGATGTTGTTGTCTATTATCATCGCGTTCAATTTGTAAAACAGAAATAAATTGAAGTAACCTTCATGATCTAAAATTTTTAAAAAATAATTAAATTAAAAAATATTTTAGTTGCCATCGGACCTTAATAGAAGTCAATTAGACATTATTCTGGCCCAAACTTCCAGGTTTCCCGTCAATGTGCTGTTTGAGCTCTTTACCCCCCCCCCCCCCATACACAAGCCAGCACTAATGTAGCAAAAATTTGGCGAGATTTGGCTGCGAAAAGAAGTCGTTCCTTTTAGGGGTTGCCACAAAACGATTATCGTGCTTCTCTCCTGACACTGTTGACAGGCGATTTTCAGAGAGTAACTTTCGCGCGATAGTTGAAAGTGATTTGGTATGTTTTCTTCTAGTAAATGAACAAATTTTTACTAAATTTTAAAATCTTTTTCTAGTCATTATGTGCGATTCGGCCGTTATACTTCGATTGTACTCGTGTGTTCTTCACGAACACAAAATTAAACATAAAGTTAACGAAGCTGATATACGAACTGCGATTCAGAACATGAAAGAAGTATACAAGCCGAATCCAGGTAGTTTATCCGACTCAATCGTTTTTGTTGCTGATTACAATGACGCTGGGCATCGATGTGCATATTTACACAAATATGCCCCATTTCACACTGCACTTGTTGCTGATATGTTAGTAAGAGCTCTACAACAAAATCCAAAGGTATTTAGAGATTTAATATACCCATCAGGTCAGATTAATATATGCAGTTTAGGTGGAGGACCAGGTAGTGATATCTTTGGTGTCCTTAGTGTTTTGAATGCGGCATTTGGCCTTTTTCAAGTATCTGCAACTGTCATAGATTGCATGGAAAATTGGAAGGATATGTTTTACGAATTAGTAAGTGAACTGCGCTACGGAGATTACGGGGCTCTTGGAGAATGTGTTGATGAACAGTATTTTGAATGGAAATATTTACAACACAATTTGCTCGGCAAAATGACCAGTCAAGTTAATCAGTCAATAGCAAGAGCAAATTTAGTGACCATGATTAAATTTGTATCTGCATCTTCTTGTAAAGATACGCCTGCAATGATAAGGGTATGTTATTTACCTACTAGTAATTTTAAGTGTCGTGTGTAATTAATAAGCTTAACTTAACTGGAGACAAATTTTAAAAAAATTTAGGTAATACGAAACATTATTAACAAATAGAATTAGATATCCATGTCATTTTTATACGATTTTATTTAACTTCACTTGTTTCAAAATGTAAAGAAGGAGTTTTCTAATCCATTTTCACTATCTTCGTGATATGCTGCGTGATGAATCAAATTATAAAAAAGTAATAAAGTATTGTTATCAAATGTGTTTTGATAACAATACTTTAATATTTTTAGAACTTAATTATTTATTAACAGATTACTTAATTACAATTTATATCCATATGCATGGCGCCACCTGCTAGTTAATTTGAGAAAAATTTATTTCAAGATTCTATGATATTTATAATAATGAATTATAAATTAAAGACTAAAAGGTAGAAAATAATTGAAATAAAAAGTTTTTTACTTTTTAGTACAGTAATTAAAGTACGTTTTTTAAAACCATTCTGTTAAATTTATTTAAGTCTCTAGTTATGCTGTGAACCTATTCTTCGTTGTTGCATGTTTATGTTTATACCAATTTTACTACTTAAAATATATTATGAACTGAATAACAGAAAAAAGTTTTTTTTTTTTTAAATTTGGTTTCTTTTGAAAAAAAAATGTTTACATTCTTTTTATTTTTAGATTTAACTTCAATAGAAATATATTTTGCACTTATACTCATTAGTCCATTAACTTTAAAAGTAAAAATTACACAAAGAAGCAAATGAAGAAACCTTTCCAGTTTTTTATTATTATTACTAGTAGAATATTATTATTACTAGCGTTGTTAATAAAAACGAAAATATTCTAAATTAATAGCATGAAAAACAGAACTCATGAATCAATTGACACTAACTTTCGTTTTGTCAATAACTTAACTTTTAACAATTACTTTCATTTTGTCCGAGTAAAAATAATGCAAAATTAACACTTTGGCATATATTCAAAAGACAATTAATTCAAAAAGAATTTATAACATTGTAGAAAACAAATTTCCTTTTAAATATTCAATTTAAAAATTAAGTACCTAAAAAGAAAAAATATCTAAATTTGATGTATCTAAATAATGAAACACCCTAAAGATAAATATGTAATTTCATAACAATTCCAATGAATCATGATTTGTTTACCAACACTTGAATTACAACTAATTACGAAAACTGGATTAAAAACAATTAGTAAAAAGATTGTAAAATACTTATCCTTTGTTGAATTAACGGTGTTCCGCTTATTCAAAGAAAACCCCAACTGCTCCGTGAAGCGAGAATATAATGAATCAGCGTAAATAAAAAAAAGAAGTGAAACTGCTGAACTCAGCTCATTGACCTTTGCTACAATCCAGCATGAATAAGTAACGGTTAGATGTGAAGTGAAATTTACGATCCCATAACGAACTTTTATTCATTCTTAGCTTTATTGGCCCTCCAATATATCCGTCAATTTATACATTAAAAAAACTTTCCGAATTGTTTGACGCCAAAACAGAAATTAAGATTTGCGCGTCCGATGATCCAACGCAGACCAAAGGGGCGGGGATATTTTTAACTCCACCCTGCGTTACTGACTTCGCTGAGCTTTTATATTATTGATTATTATTCAGAAAATTATCTTTCAGACAGAAAAACAAAATATAAAGTACTATAAACATAATAATAAAACGAATCAAAATAAAAATGAACAGCATTGTGGATACATTTAATATAAACGATTACGAAAATAAGCTTAAATGCGTTAAAACTCATTATAGATTACTTCTTTTCTCCTGCGTTTCTAATTTTGAACTAACAGATCATTTTTCTCAAGCAGCTGAAACAAAACACTTTTTTATACATTAAATGCCACTTCTGCAAACATTTATTTTGCATTTTTACTCCTCAGTCTATTAACAATACAAGCAAAACTATAAACTGTAAAAAAGACTGCAACTTATGCTATACTTTTCTGTAGAATAAGTTGCAGTCTTTTCTAACAAGCCGAGAATCGTTTATATCTAAATGCGATATACAGAGTGTCAACTCTAATCATGGCCCAATAGCTAATATTCTAAACCGTTAGAAAGTAACATATACTTCCACTTAGAAAAATACTTTAAATGACGTAAAGAATTAAAATTATGTTTTATTTATGTTGTAGAGTCAATAAATGTACTGATTAGAAATAACGTTGTCTAAAATACAGTCCCCAGTCCTATTAGCCTATATTTGTGACACACTTAACATTTTAAACAAATAGTTCCACTTTTCTGCGACTAAAACTGACCGAGTTATAAAGCTTTGAATATCGTCTTCTTAGACCATTTCAATGGCCGCCTGGAGGAAAATTGACCAATCAACGGGAAGTGCTTGCTCGAACGGCCATTAATTGGCTTTAAAATGATTGAATTCGAAGTTTCATAACTCCTTCAGTTTTAGTTGCAGAAGAATGGAACTTGTTGTTTAAAATGTTAGTATGTCAAGAACATTTAACTAAATATGACTAATAGGACAGGGGATAAAAATTTAGGTTTCGTAATTTGTTCAAAATTACATTTATTGACTCAAACAACGTAAAATATGATTCTTGACGTCATTTAAAGCATTTTTCCAACTGGAAGCACATGCCTACTGATCGTTTCAATATCCCGAGACTAGCACTTTTGTACGATTTTACTCCGGAAAGGAGTGACAGGCAATATGCAAGATGAGCGCATTTCCGAGTTCCATGTTAGGTCACGATAAATAAAATGTAAACAGCTCCCCCTCCATTTTCACTTCTCCCTATTTTGGTGAAAATAACTCCGCCTGTCGCATGCGCAAAAGCGCGGAGGGATTCGGAATCCGAGAACATACAATATGCCTAAAGCGGGGCATTCACCGCAGTTCGAATCTGGAATTTTTGGAATACGGGAAGGAAAAACCTATCGTCAAGGTCGAAAACGTATGAAATTTGGAGCAATTGGATTAGAAGTGGTAGAATTCCAAAGAATTCAAAATCCAAAACTCCATCCACTGATTCCAATTTGGGACGTCGATGGAGGAGGAGTGAAGGGTGGGAGGAATTCTGCGAGTTTGAACCTTGTCTCAAAACAAACTTTCGAACATCCGTGAATGATTTGCCTAATTTTTCGACTAAAATGAGTGGAATGCAAACCAGTTGTTTGTTCAAATGGCCTTTCTTTCTCGTGAATGCCCAGCTTAACAAGTTTAGAAGATATCGGGTGGGCCACGATTAAAGTGGACACTCTGTTCACTTTGATTTTTTTTTAAATATTTTTTTCACGGTATTTTTCCATTTGTTTTAAATTTTGGTTTTTTTTCTGTTTAATTTTTTTATGTTGTTGAATATAAAAGTATTTGTTTTCCTAAATTTTTTACTGCATTTAAATTCATGTTTGAGATTCAGAAAATATGGATAGAGTTCTATTCTGTGGGTTTTGCTATGTTTAATTCTCTAGTTTCTGAAATTATTCCATAATATCATGAGGTTGTTGGTATTTATAACGATTCGTAAATTAATGTTTTATATGTTAATTTCTTAGTTAAAGGTTAATGGAATCAGTTCAAGCTGGCGTGATACGCGTCAAACCTCCATATGGAGCGCCAATTTAATTTTGGAATCCTTTGTGCCCTCTGAGAGAGGAAAAAAGTAAAAAAATATGCTGTAGATGACATGCGCAGTTATGGTACGGAGCCAACTGAACGAAAGAAAGATGCTCTTTTTAATGTATTTTTCTTTTTTCCTCACTCTCACACAAATTGCAATCTCATTGGCTGTTTATGAGTTTCGGTTCGTGTTGCGACGATAAATTCAAGCAAATGCTATTCTAAAACTTTCAAATTTTAGAGTATTTCAGTAAAAAATGTATTTAATATGTTTTAGCTTAATGAATTGTATATGAGTTGCTAGCAGTACTCGCACGGCGTTGCCCGTCGTATTAGGACTTCAACAAAATGAAAAAAAATTGCCCACAATGACATGGAATAGTTCTGAAAACAAAACGAAGGTTACACATTATTGATTTTCCCGCTTATTTTTCTTCACGATTATGACATTTCAACTGTAGGAAAACAATACAGAGTACGTTAATCCGAAACAATATTAAAAAATTGCATCGTGAAAATGATTATTATATAGCAAGTAAAATATGCGAGACATAAACACGTTAAGACACTGCCGAAAATAATAATCGAAGTCATTCAGTTGAAGGTTATGACGTATCCTGCGCTCTGCACCGTCAGCCAATGAAATTGCAACAATGCATGTTGGAAAGGCTCCGGAGAAACTTCCGAGAGAATATGCTCGCTAGAGAAAAATATCTTTCAACTGACCAGGAAAAAAATTAATTAACAAAAAACGGAAAAAGCTATCTTAACCGTTCTTGTTTAAAATCCAACAGAACCATTCCAGTTATAAGCTGAACAAAATTAAGATTTCGATGGCAAAACTGACTATTATTTAAAAATTTCTCAAAATTCAGTAAATTACGTTAGAAATTCAAAACTAACTTTATTAGAACGGAAATCGTTTACTCTTTCCAACGGTGTATCTATTTTTTTCGTACAATTATCTGAAGCCATGCTATTGAGAAATTAGTGCGAAAAATCACCCAAAACAACACAAAATAATAAATAAAAAAATTTCTAGATAAAATTTTAAAATTCCAGCTTGGAGGTGCATTGAGTAATCATTAAGACTACCTGTGTGCCGAATTTCAAGGCTATAAGTGCGATAGATTCGTTTGGACATCGCACGCACGCACACAAACATTTCCTTTTATAAGTATAGATTTGATATTCATTTCTGAAAGAGTGTTATCGAGTGAACTGTGTGGGCAAAGAGGGAAGTGTATATGTGGAGCTCCGATTATTATTATTTTCCTCGGAGGAATCGTCACATCAACATTCACTTTAATTTTTGTTAGTAAAACTAATAGAAAATGTCATATGCTAGTGATTCACTTTGTTTTAAAAGCAGGAAATTTCACATCTGGATTTGGAATTAAAAATTTGGTCTACTTGGAGATAAAGTAGCTTTTAAAATTGTATTCTCTTGATAAACATTTTTTGCATCCCTCCTCGTTTCTGAGCTCAAGAGCCGCCACTGGGTTTTATCCATACTGTCACTGAGTAAAAGCTGGAAAATTCATATTGTAAATATATGCGTAAGAGGGGTTCGAGTTATAATATTGAGCCACATATGTTTAAAATTAAAAAACGGTTCACAGCTCAGATGTGTAAAACGAAACTTGGGGTGATAACTAACTTCGCCATTATAACCTTATAAGAAATTATCTGAAGCAGCTGTGCCGATATCAAGCACTAAATATATATGAAAGAGGGGTTTGAGTTATAATATTGAAGCAAATATTTTTTAAAATCAAAAAACTGTTGACAGCTCAGACGTGTAAAACGAAACATGGAGTGATAACTAACTTCGCCATTGTAACCTTAAAAGAAATTATCCGAAGCAGCTGTGCCGATATCGAGCACTAAATATATATGAAAGAGGGATTTGAGTTATATAATATGGAAGCAAATATTTTTAAAATTAAAAAAACGGTTGACAGCTCAGATGTGTAAAACGAAACATGGGGTGATAACTAACTTCGCCATTGTAACCTTAAAAGAAATTATCTGAAGCAGCTATGCCGATATCAAGCACTAAATATATATGAAAGAGGGATTTGAGTTATAATATGGAAGCAAATATTTTTAAAATTAAAAAAACGGTTGACAGCTCAGATGTGTAAAACGAAACTTGGGGTGATAACTAACTTCGCCATTATAACCTTAAAAGAAATTATCTGAAGCAGCTATGCCGATATCAAGCACTAAATATATATGAAAGAGGGGTTTGAGTTATAATATGGAAGCAAATATTTTTAAAATAAAAAAAAACGGTTGACAGCTCAGATGTGTAAAACGAAACATGGGGTGATAACTAACTTCGCCATTGTAACCTTAAAAGAAATTATCTGAAGCAGCTATGCCGATATCAAGCACTAAATATATATGAAAGAGGGGTTTGAGTTATAATATTGAAGCAAATATTTTTAAAATTAAAAAAAACGATTGACAGCTCAGATGTGTAAAACGAAACATGGGGTGATAACTAACTTCGCCAATGTAACCTTAAAAGAAATTATCTGAAGCAGTTATGCCGTTATCAAGCAATGTTATCATTCCAGTACTTTCACGATAAGATTCTTCGTAAGCATGCATATTTTGTGTGAATATGCGATTTCTTTTATATCATCATCTTTCTATTGTTTCTCTTCAAGTGAGTCGAGTTTCATTCGATAATTATTGTTGCTAATGGTCGCTTATCTGATAAAGCCAGATTTTTTTTTTGTTTGAGAATTATTTTAACTTGAAGATCTTTCATTATACCGAAATTTGCATGGATTTTAAATTTTCAATCATTCTCTATTTTTTTAAATTGCAGAACAGAATGGTGTAAATATTTTAGTACCGTGAACCTCTCTGAGCGCGCCACCCCTCGTTCCGAGAAGAAAAAATTGGCCGTTCAGAGGGGGGTGCCTCTAAAGGGTTTTCGATACAATTACAAGATAATTGCTATAATACATAATAAAAAAGTGTGACACATATTCTTATTTAAAATGAGTTTGAGACTTATCTAAAGAGAAAATAGTATTTTTAATAATTGTTTATTTTTTGAAAAAAGGATACAATTTGTGACAGTTTAAGTTTTACCCTTCTCGGAAAAAAACCATTTTTTCAGTTTAAAAGTAAATCTCTAATAGAAGCGTTTGTTAAATGGGATGGGCAACCTCACCCGGCGGCCGTTCAGAGGGTTGGGTGGCTTTGCTAGGGTTATTTTAACATTAGGTCTATGGGCCGAAAATCCGTGCCACGAAAATTGGCCGTTAAGAGGGGTGGCATATGCAGAGGTGGCCGTTCAAAGGGTTTCACCTGCATCATTTGTTGTATTATATGCCTGGGTCTAGAGGAGAGACCACACCGTAGTTAGAACAACAACGAGGTTTATTGAACATAGCTAACTGGAAAGAGGGAGCATACCTGCGGCCTTTATATATCATGTCGCGCATGAATACACTACACGATCTTTCTTTAAAGCAAAGAGGTTTCAAACAATTTCATAGAAACATTAAATTATTGATAAACAAACCTATATTATGAATTACACTTAAACTTAACATTAAACTGGCAGCATAACGGTTAGGTGGTTTACTCTGCCGTATCGGTCTCGATACGGACCCTTGTCTGGACTTCTGGAAATGGTTCTTCAGAACTAGATTGGCTAGACTGAAAATTCGATGCGCTTATCAACTGGCTCTTGAGGTCTTACTGTAGGTGGAGTCTGGAATAGTATCACTGGTAGTATTCCTCAGGAACCTGTAAATTCTTAAAGAGCAAAGTCAGAACATTTATTTGGTCTCAAATGCATCCGATTTCTTGTTCTTACTTCTTCTATTTCTTGTTCTTCGTTATGTGTTGAATACGATAAGATCTAGGAATTTCGTTCTGGCTTAAAACTTCTGCCGGTTCCACTGACGAACTCTATTCTGCACGAACACAGAACTTCCAGGTTGTATTCGGGCAGAGTCACCGATAAGATTTAAGAATTGCAGTCTATCTCAGCTTTTCGATAGTTGTAATAACTCTCATTTTGGACTCCTTTATGTATCGACAAACTTGGTAAGACTGTAGAAAGTTTGCGATTCATTAAAACTCAGCAGGAGAGTAAATAGATCCTAGAACTGGAGTAGGTATATAACAACAAAGCCAAATAGGGATCTTTAGAGCCTGCTAACATTTTTCTAAAAAATTTGTTTGACAGTCTGTATGGTCTTTCTACTTGACCATTGATTTAGGATGTAGCACTAACCTTTACAGTAGCCTTTCCACCTTTGCAAAACAATCAAAGTCCAGGTGGACGGCGGTCCACCATCACTTATTAACTCTAATATACCGTGTCTCGCAAAATGGATTTAATTGCGGGTATTACAATGAGCTTGTAAACTCTAATTCATGCACTTCAATAAATTTTGAATAGTAGTCGACTACCTCTACGTAATTTTTACCCTGGAAATGAAAGAGTCTATACCCATTGACCCAAGGTGAAGTAGGAAACTCATGTGGAATTTCAGGCTCCGGTGCATTACCAATTTGAAATTTAGCACAAACAGGACATTTCTCTTTTCTTTGATATGTAGATATCCTGTCCAAAAAACACACATGTTCGAGCCATACTTATAGTTTTAACAATACCAAATGTCCTTCAAGCAATCTATTCAAATCTCTCTCGCATACTTTCCGGTACAACTATTAAATCAGCACAACAATAAGTCATCAACAAAATGCAGTAAATCTTTATATTGCAGATACTTTTTAGCCTCTTACTGCTATCCCAACCACTTTCTAACAGTGATTTTGTTCCTGCACTACAGGATCACTTTTATTAGCATCGCTTATTTCTGCTGCTAATATCAGAAATCGGTAGACTATCTAGAACAGATAAAACTAGAGAGTTCTTCCTCAGGGACTGGAATGGTTTCAAATAGGGTGTTCTTGAAAGTGTATCGGACACACATTTCTTTACCGGTTTATGAAAATCTCATAATCATAACACTGAATTGCAAGTAAAACCGTTGCATCCCGAACTCATGGCTGACAAAGGCTTTTTAGACATAGCTGTCAGTGGTTTGTGATCAGAATAAATCTTAAATTTAGTCCATAGACATACTGGTGAAACTTCGTGCATCCATATCAACAGCTAAAGCTCTTTCTCCAATATGAGGTATTACACTGGTTGAGTCAGTCGATGAAGCGAAAGCAATAGGCTTGCCCCTTTGCTGTAAAACAGCTCTAAACCAAATGGAGATGCATCTACAACAATCTCAGATTCAAAACTAGGATCGAAGGAATGCTGAAACCGATTTCATAATTTGCTCTTTCACCCGATCCAAAATTTTATCATGGAAGGATCCCAAAGGCAAACAGTATTGTTCTTAATTAACTCTCTAATCGGAGCAATTAATGTTGACAAATTTGGAAGAAACTTTGATAAATAATTTATCATTCAAAATATCGATGCAAGCTTGCCTATCCTCTGGTTTACTCATACTGAGATGGTTCTACTTTGATTTATCAACAGCAATACCATCTGAGGATAATGTACACGACTAGACATGTAACCGAGTTTTCACAGAAGGTAATATGATATTTACCTGGTAAATTACCAATCCTTCAAATACTTGATTATATTTACATAAGTTAGAAATGCTTTTACAATAATTTACACTATTTACATTATCACACTTCCTAATCAAACCTAACTTATCAGAGAGGCAGTTAATCCTCAAATTGATTGATAAGAATTTTAGTGACCAAAAAATCTAAATGAATAACTGAGAGTTTAAATCTTTTTTTTTCAGGTAATGAAGGCATCCCAATAGCTCAATGGTTTGACCAGTATACGTTGATAGCAACTGTAGTTTTTTCGTACGTTAATTCCAGACTCATAAATGCCATTTAATTTCTTACTAATTATATTTGCCTGATCTCTTGTATCATTTAAAATTCTTGTCTATCATTAATCAATAAAATGCTTGTCAAAGGACGACATACAATCAGCACTCAAGTACCAACAAAAATTGTTCGGGTGGATACTTACAGCTATTTGCTGTGGTAAATTCCTCTGAACTATTTTGGCATACCCAGTTGCATTTTGATTTACAAGCACGAGAAAATTGATTCTGCTTCCCGCAACTCCGGCACTGTTTAACATAAGCTGGACATCTACCTGGAACGTGATGGCTCCCACAGTACTGACATTTTCTTCTGCTACTTTCTTGTCTTTTGCAGGTTGTCAGAAACTATTAGCTTGACTAGGTATCTCTAGGTTTCACCTCCAGCAGTGGAACCTTTAATGACGATTGATCTTCGCTCTTCTGTAAAATAAACTTGAGCCTGTAGCTTAGAATTTCAGCAGCACGGCATGTCCACTGCTTTTTTATCCAAGTCAGGTACTCGCAAAAGGCGTTCACGAAGTCTTGATTCAGGCAGCCTCGACAAGTTGATCCACAAAACAGATCACTTGGAGAACCATAATCACGTTTCTAAGCTGCTTTCGAAGCTCCGTAATAAAAATCATCAACAGGTGTCCTTCCTGCTGCACCGCAAAAAATAACTTCGCGTTCATAAGTAATATTACGCTGAGGGACGAAATGAGCTTCAAATTTAGCAAGAATTTCATTCATCGAGGCAGAAGAACTTCATTGAATGTATTATAATTTCCAGCTATTTCCTAATTACATGCAACAAAATCGCTACCTTCTGGCTTTCAGTTTAGCATTAAGCGATGTCATCCATATAAAGTTGAAACCTCTGCTTCCATATTCCACATGATTAGAAATTCAACTCAAGGGCGGAGGCGGTGGGGTTTCATGGTTCAGTGTTAATCCAAAGTTTCAATTTTCTTCTGACACCATGTTGTATTATACCTGGGTCTAGAAGGAGAGACACACCGTAGTTAGAACAACAACAAGCATTGAACACAGCTAACTGGGAAGAGGGAGTATTCGTACAAGCCTTTATATATCATGCCGCGTAGAATACACTACACGATCCTTTCTGAAAACAAAGATTTCAAACAATTTCATAGAATTTGCATGATTTTAAATTTTCAATCATCCTCTATTTATTTTTTGCAGAGACAATGGTGTAAAATATTACAATAAACCTTTTGTACATCGTTCAAGGACCGCTCAAAACTTACTAACGAGAAAAACATATCTTAATCTTGGTTCCTATATATAACTGGATCTAAAAACAGTCTTACAAAATAATGGTACAGGTTTATTTTTCATGCTTATTTTATATATTCATAATATTTTGTATATTATTTTCATATAATTTTGTACACAATATTAGAAATTTAAAAATCAAATTTTGAATAATTGAACAACCTCTTAATGATGATTACAGCGTTTTATGCCAATAACAATCCTTGATTAACTATAACTCACATTCATTTCTTCTCTTAAATTATATCTCTAGCATTTATTAAAATATAATGCTCTTTCTTTATTGCGATATATCATTTTATTACAACTGATGGAAGTTTATACCTTTACCTTTATTGACTTGACTGAAACAATCATTCTGGGTTTTACTCTGTTTTTTCAGGAAGCTCCCAAGGTGATGTTCCATTTTAATTTTGTTATGAAATAATTCTCCCTAAATTCTTTTTTTCTTTTAAGGTTTTGGCAACTATCGAATATCTGCATCTTATAAAGATTTTTTAGCATGAAATGTATAGGAATAAATCAGGATCAAGACAAAATGACTTATGGAAACGAACGCGTACTAAAAGTTTCATTGTATTTGATTTAAAATATTGTAATAAAAAATGAAAGTCAGTAAGTAGTCTTCATAATTTTTTTTCTGTCTTGTTATGAAACTTCTCGAAGAATTAAGATAATGAAGACAAAAAAAGTTCATTAATAATTTTCCAGTAATTTGTATTGTTGCTACATTTAAGACTGCCGTCTACTTAGACATAATCCAAAGCGCCTCCTGATTGTGGGGATAGAAATGTAAGACATTGGACGAGGAAGCTGCGTCGTAAGGAGGAATTAGTTTCTGGTCCCCGAAGAGGTGTTACGAAGTAAAGCTTGGCATTCACGAGTAGTCCAATCTATTTCATTTGTACCAGCAACTAGTTTGTATTCCACTCATTCGATTTAGGAAAGTCATTCACGGATGTTCCAAAGCGCACTTCCCTCCTACTACCCCAGATAGCACGTAAGTTTGCAGCAAGTCTGATTTTGACTTGATATTACCTTGTCATAGCAAATTTGACGCGTCGAACTTGAAGCGAAGTTGTAGCAAATTCGCCGTGACAACTAGCGCCACCTTCCTTGCATTGCAAGCTTGCTGCAAGTTCACCGTGACAAATAGCGCCACCTCCTTTGCAATGCAAGTTTGCAAAACAAGATTGACGCAAAGATAGCGCAAAGAGATAATTATCTTTGTCTCTGTTTAAAAAAAAAACATCCGATTTTTAATAGCATCTCCTAGATCGTCCTTCTTTTTATTAATTCAATAAATCAATGATAATTTGTAAAAACTAACTTTTTTATAAAAAAAATTTTGAAACATTTTCCATCTTTTTACTAAAAGTTTTTACTTTAAAGAAAACTATATCGCCTTTTTCTTAATGTTGAAATTTTAACATTTATAAGCAAAATTAAACCGAAAAAACAGTCAATGTTTGTTGAAAAATAATAACTTATACATTTTGTCGCATTTTAAAGTAATTACTTTTGAACTCTAATTTCATAATTTATTCTACTAGCAAAACGTAGTTATTAGAGAAAATCGCTCTCTCTCTCTTTGGCTTCAAATCATATTCTCAACTCAAAAAATTAATGAAATCAAGAAAATAGTTTAAAATAAATCGTATACGAATCGAATCGAACGATGTATTAGCGAAATCTATCTTCTCCTCTCGTGGTCGAGTGGTTTAGACGTCAGGTTACCAAGCGGTAGGTCGCGAGTTCTATCCCGGGTTGTGTTCGTATTTTGTTTTTGATATAATTTGCAATGAGTTTGCAATGCAAGCTTGCTGCAAGTTCGTCCCATGATGACTTCGAAGCTTGCGTTAACTTGCTGCAAACTTGTTTCACACTTGCACTCTTGTCGTGTCAAATTTGCTGTAAGCTTGCAAATTTGCAGTGCAAGTCTGCTGCAAACTAAAATTGCTATTTGGGACTTCTCCCGCCAGACTGACCCCCCCATTTCCCCCCTCCCTCCCACGGGGATTTCCGCGTAGCACCTTTCCTGATTTTTCCAGTCTAACCACAACTCCCACACATTTTCACATTTTTTTTTGAATATTTATTGTAAAAAGAGTAAATTTCAGATTCCACATGATTGTTATAGTTTAGAGCAGATCTCGATATCTTTCTGAGCGACCGTAATGAATGAGGTGAAGCGTCAAAATCAGAAACAGACACATTTTTTTAGTGTGTGATATGAAATTGGTAATTTTCTGATCTTGTGTCATTGCGACCTCATGTGTTAAGAGTTAAGATCCATTGTCTACCTTGAATTGTACTCAACAGTTTTTCACAGTGGGATATATGCTAAAACTAATTGCAATCGTATTGCAAAAACTATTCTATCAATTTTTTTACATAAATTTCTTTGCAATCATAAAAATCTTTCTAATCATTTACGGCATTGCAGATGCTAAAAGGTTTTCAATTTGAAGCAATTTCCTTTTCTCTTTGTCTCCTTTTCTTTTCTCTTTCTGTCTTTATACTTTTTTACTATTTTCTATATTTTCCCCATTGTTTAGAATGTGATATATGCCTTGAGACAAATCCTTGACCTTCATATAGCTTTTGAGGTCAAAGATCAATTTTAAGTGCAAAGTGTTCGATTGTTAATTAGTTTATCAGCTGAGAACCTATGTAAGAATATCTTTGTGAATAATTTTCCTAAACAATTTTGATATCTAATGATATGCTTATATTTTATAGAAAATATTCAGGACGCTGAAACCTGGATCATTAGTTCTGTACATAGACAACGCAGGCGGTGGATTTCATCAGGTGATCAGGAAAGAAGCTCAAGCTTGTAACCTGATAACTGTGTTTGGTCCACTGAAGCATCATTTATACGCAAACCAAAACTTTAATGTTAAACGCTTTGGGTACACTCCTTGTTTGGAAACCAAAGTAACGGTTCAGATATGGAGAAAATCTTCCCAAAATATCAATACCCATTTGGAATTAAATGAACCATCATTGACCCAGACAGCAGTTAATGTCTTCCCATCTGTACCTAATGCAAATCAGCCTAGAACAGTACAAACCAATAATTTTGAACCAAAAAGACAAGTTCAAAAATCAGCCACAATCAATTCTAGAACAATTTACGATTTCCCTTCACCTGAATCTGTTGGCAACCAAAGAGCATTCCAAAACATACCAAATGCTTCATCACAGTCTGTATATGAGTATAATCAGAGAATCATCTACGCTCAGTCATCGTATTCATATATGCCAGTAACTCAGGCATCTGTTACGAATCATAATTTCGATACAAGACGTGCTGAATATTATCCTAGTGAACCCAGAAGACAAATTCCAAAACAATCATATGTTCATTCTCAACCTCGGAGCATTACATCAACTAGGTCAGAACCAGAGAGAAGTCAAGTCAGAAACAGAATAGAGGAAGATGAAATTGATCCAGAAAATGATGATTGCTGCGCTTGTTGTGTTATTTCATAGTCTACTTATTCAAAAGTTATTTTCAGTAAGAATTATTCTGTATACCCTCAAATTACTATAAGAAAAATATCAAGCATTTGGATTTTCTTTGAAGTTCCTAAAATTTCCATTAGTACTTTATATTTTGTTTTATTTCTTTAGTCAAAAGTAATTTTTTTAAGATTATCCTCTTTCTTTATTTATATTGATGACAAATTGTTCACATTATATGTTTTCCATCTTAATTTTTTCTATCGCTCTTTTTTTTAAATTTGTTGAGTGATTTATTCATTCAGCATTCCATATTTTTACTGTTGATTTTGTCAACTTATTCTTTTTAATGACATTTTAGATACTTAAAAGTTTTTGAATTTATATTATCTCTTACTTTAATGGAATAATAAATCCTTGGTACCAAAACTTTTGAACCTGTGTGTTTATTGTTCCCAAAGTCTGCAATTTATTTTAAACAAAAATATTTGGATTGATATAAAATGGCATAATTTTACATTTGGGTATAAGTAATAACCCTATATTACTATATTTTTAACTTCTTGAAATATTGCTGTAAACAAGTCCTGAGATTTCTGTAGAAGCAAAATTTTTATGAATATTTTGCTTAAAATGAATTCACTATTTCAAGTGAACATGAGAATATATTTAGTGAGATTTTATTCAAATATGTTGCGAATACACTTTATTTGTTTTGCACTGCATGTGTTTTATCCTTCTTAAAGTTCGTGCTAACAGTTTTGACACACCCTGTATATAAAATATTAATTTCTTGAAATTAAAGATTTAAAATGTACGCTTTAAGTGCTATCTGAGCGCACTAACGTTGTTGTCATGAAGCTGAAATGCCTATCAGAAGCAAAATTTTAATAACTTCGCAAAATATTTGTAGTGAATCACCTTAGATTCAGACTTCGGAAAAACTGCCCGTAAAGTAAACTCAGCGCGGTTATCTTCTTTAATGTATCCGAAATAAAGTACAAAAAGTCTGTCGTTAGAGAGCTAAATCCTTAACTGTTTCATTTTCTTTGCTATCTAATAAGATGATCCCTTATGTTTTGGAAAGGGGCTATCGTTTTCATTCATCTCAGAAAGCATATAATACTTGAGATGTTTATAAATTCTACGTAAATTTTGTGTTAAATTATAAAGCTAATTAATGATAAAATTTTAAGACTAAAAATGCGATAATTCGATTTTCTTTAGTCGCTTGCAGATGCAGCTGGAAATCCTAAAAATCTCTTTCACCAGACCATATTTTATATTTGAAACGATGCGGTTTTGTTCGCGTCTGTAGATCTATTTAAATGAAAAATTAGTAAACATATAGTGGTGTACATCACCTTGTGAACTGCATTTACAGTTTGGTATGCTGGCTAATTTGAAACGATATAAGTACGAAACAAATAGGTCATGGCCTATTACAAAATATATTAGGTATTTGTTAGTAATAATTAAATTAGGGTCAGCAGATCCAAAGATACCTTTTTCCTCGGATTTCAGAATCCATCTAAAATTTTAAAAACATGGTCAGCTAATCCATTGTCTAGGAGACACAGCATGGACCTTAAAACAGGGTAAGCAGACTATGCCGTACTACCACAAGATATTTTACGATATTTCCCCGATGTTGTTACGATATTATGTATGTCGCACAACACCGTAAAGATATCGTATGAATTTTGTAAAGTATCTTGTGTTAATAGGGTCCCTTTCGCGATGCATTTTTTAATGTTTAACACGAAGTGGATTTAACCTTAAAACTTTCTCGACTGCCCCTGGGCACGAATGTCTAGAAGATGATACTTAGGTTATGACACCAATTTCGAACAATAGGTGCACACCATCATCAAGAAACCCAGCGAAGGCCACATAAGAACCATGACACGTACTAAAGAGCGATGCACGACTCCGTAGAAAGTTGACAGCTATAGAATCCTTTAAGAACTTCGATGCTGCAATTGGAAAAACAATTTTTAGCGAATTGTATGGAGACGTTTTACAGATAAGGCCATTACGCATAGAGACCAGTGAAATCTCGTCCGTTGGATATGCAGAGTTTCAACATCCCCTGCATCACATCAGAGCTTTACTTACTCGTTTATTTCATAACATATGTCGATTTTCCTTTCATAATAGTTCGTGATCTTATGAAAATCCATATTAAACCCAGTGGCGATTTTTTGCACAGCCGCTAGAGGCGCTCGCGTCGTGCTTAAAGACTTTGAGGGGCCTCAAAATCTATTCGACATACATCGCAGTGTTAAACTGACTGCGAATTTACAATGTTGGATAGAAAAAGGGCCTAAAAACAATTTTGTGCCTGTGGCCTAACTTTGTCAAAATCTGTCACTGATTAAACCATTTGTTAAGTGCATCCTGCAGTAGCGTAGCAATTAAAATGCGATTACTGTTATCATCACGAAGCATCACCACAAGTAGAAATTAAAAACACGGGCTACATAAGACCAAGTACGAAATAACTTGAAACCCAAGTAGCACACACTATATTGTTCAATATTGTAAAATTCGAAAAATCAATATTGTAAAATATTGTGATACAATATTGCTTCCATACCACATTATTTGATTATTTTGTAATCGACATTTATTATGCATACGAACCATGGATTTGAACACGGGACAACTTGGTTATCTATGGGTCTATTCTCGTACCCCGGTTGGATTGGGAGACATCACTTTTCCCGCCCGTTAACGACAAGTGCGATTCTCGTACCCGTTTTTCCAACCGGTTGGGATCTCGCTCGGTCAAATAAAGAACACCGATTTCTCGCCAGCTCTGTACCTGGCGTAAACGCTATTCGCTAGCGAGAAGTGTTGTTTCGATATCAGAACTTATCAAATTTTCGTTTAAAATGGAGGCTGCTAAGACGTTAATTGTGTTTTGAAAGGGTTTATCGGGATAAATGTAATCCATTTGACCTATCTGAAGAAGAATTTATCAATTACTTTAGATTTTTTAAAAAGTAATTAACTCTTTTATCGAGAATTTAAATAATTTAATCTAATAGTTTAATACGACAATCTAAAGTAATTATATCTTTAAAAGTAGTTAAATCTTTTACTACTCCATCAAGATAGTCAATAATGATAGCTGATAATTAGCTAAGATCAATTACACTTAAAGATTTAATTACTTAATATTTTCTTATTAAATTAAATTAGAGTAACATTTTTTTTAACATTGAGTATGGAATGACTTTCCTTATTCCGTATATATCATTACAATTTTTTTATTTGGGTTTTAATTCAAAGAAATATGTCAAATATTTACAAAATCTGACAATAAAAGAATTTTTCTTGTTCCTTGATAAAGATGTAATTTTTTTAATGTTGTGAAAACTTGCTGAATTTTATAACTTTTTTTCATGCTTTATTTTCTTATGTAATTGGAAAAATAAACAAATGGTTTGTAATATTAATTTATAAGATTTATTCATGTTAAAATAATTGGCATGGAAAAAAGTTTATTACTTTTCCTCTCTCTAGAAAACTGGTAAATTTACATCAATATATTGAAAAAAGACTACAATTTATGTTCTATAAATGTATAATATTATTATAAATGTATATTTTGTAAAAGATAAATGGTTTAACCCCTTAACAATGGACTTATGAAAGCAAGAAAGATGCATTATAATGCATCGTATAAGAGCAGAAGTTAAATCTTCCCACCTCTTACCTTTGGTGTCTTTTGAAAAGATGCGATCAACTTTCACACTTAAAATTTGTGGATATTTTTCAAAATAATCCAACATAATTTCGAATTGGGAAGCAAATGTGCGCTTCGCCATAGTTCCTTTGGCGATTCAAAACTCGAACTTAATCTGAAACCAAAAACAAAAATATCGCATGACGATCGCTTGATTTGCTGCGCGCGCAGCAGAAATACGTCGCTTCCTAGCATAAAGCGAGATGCTCGAAACGACCGAGGTACGAGAATCAGGCCCCTTCTTTCGGTCGAGAAAAAGCCATTAACGTCCCACGGTCGAAAGGCGAAGCGCTCCCAACCCAACCGGGATACGAGAATGGACCCGCTAGTCTGTCGCCTTGCCCACTCAACCACCGAGACCTTGAATACTTTCGATAGATTGCGGTAACCTTGCTTGGCTTGATACGAAGTATCGTGCATCTCTATATCTTATTTTTAATTAACTTTTTATTTTATAATTTTGAGTCGAGAATATGATTTGAAGTGAAAGAGAGAGCATTTTCGCTCGTAACTAAGTTTGACTAGTGGAATAAATTATGAAATTAGGATTCAAAAGTAATTTTTTTTAAAAATATGGGACACTAAGAAAGTTATTATTTTTCAACAAACATTGACTGTGTTTAAGGTTTAATTTTATTTATGAACGTTAAAATTCCAACATTAAGAAAAAGGTGATGCATAGCTTTCTTTAAAGTGCAAGTTCTATATTTACTAAAAGTTGGGGTGGAGAATTTTTCAAAAGTAATATTTTTTATAAAAAGTTAGATACCTAGTTAGTTTTCCAAATTATCATTGATTTATTGAATTACTAATAAAAAGAAGGACAGTTCTAGGAGATTTTTTTTAAAAATCGGATGTTTTTTAAAATAGAGACAAACAATCAAAACCATATATATACAAACGTATCCAGGTCATATGGTCACTTCAGGTAAAAAAAAAACAACCCAGAATAATAAAACGTGTTATATTGTTAAATGCAGACTTTACAATATTGTCGTCACTACACTTTATAAACGTTGTTAGAAGTAGAATTTACAATATTATCAGCACTACATTGGTCAACGTTGTTAAACGTAGAATTTTCAATATTGTCACCACAACATTGATCAACGTTGTGGGAATATAGAATTACCGACATTGTTTACACAGTGTTATACAGTATTTGGCTTTTTAATGAAAAATTAATCCATTAAATTTTTTGAAATAAAATCTTAAATAATATGAATTATTAAGCTAAAACTAATATCTTTGTGCCAAAATTTTACGTCTACAAATAATTAAATTAAATTAAAAATTTAGATACAGCATTCGATATTCATCAGAATTTACAATACCGTTCAATATTGCCCAAAATATTTTACAATATTGTTTTGCTACTGGGGAACTGCTCTCAAATCTGATGGATTTTGATTTCGAGAGCTCCCGCTGTATGTATCCTTAATTAAATGACATTAGAAGGCCCGTTTAAATGTTGAGCCACGAATATCATTATTGGACTGTAACATCACCAGTCCTTAAAGTCGTCATCCCTAGAAGCACACGCGGGATATTACGTGTTATTTATAGATAAAAAAATGTTAGCAAAAGATGATCTTGTTCTTATTAGAAACACCTGTTTTTGGATTTTAATGATCTTGCTTAGGTATAAAAGTGATGTTAATCCTATCCTATGACAGATACTGTTATTGACCATCGTCCGTACTGGAGAGACGGGAAGCTGATGGAAAGGATTTTTATTATATGAACAGAAACACGAGGCCAAATTTGTAGAACATTTTCTGGAGAAAGAAGATTTTTTTTCGGACAGAAATCGTATATAGCATTTTGATATACACTGGAAGAACTATTGGGCGATATAAAGGTAAATACCGTCCCAAGATGTTTAATTGGTTTGTAGATGAATGACATTTGTTGCTGAGCTGCGCTCAACAACTTCATTTATTGTTTAAAGGCCCAAACTGGGCTTGTAAGGCCACAGACAGGGTAAAAATATTATAAAGGTCTCTCTCTATATCTCTCTCACTCACAACTGTATAGATTAACACTCTATAGAGGATTTTTGAAGAGATGATGGAAAGAACTTCAATTTTATGACCAACATGACATGGCCAGACAGATCTGAACTTGTCGAAGATTTTCTCGAGATATTTGATTTTTTCTGATCTAAATGTTATAAAGCATTTTGGGATACTTTAAAGAACTATTGTATGATGTGCATACCGCCCGAGGACCTTCTAGGTATCTCATGTGGAAGAGGGGTATTTCTTGCCAAACTTCGCTTAACAACTTATTGTTTAAAAGACCATTGTGGATTTATGAAGTCGGAGGGGTAAAAATAATGTTTATTAGTTGGACCATATTGGAACTACGATGCATTTTGTTAGGATGTTTTGGTTCTCCTTTGCTCGTCATAAAAAGTTACCACTTGTTTATTTCACAATTGTATTTTTGGGAATCTGACTCTAGATAAAGGAACGAGCAGTGGTGTCAATGTTATGTTGTTAATCCCATGTTGTTGGCTGTCCCATGGTATGGGGCATGCAAACAAAATTTCTTTATGACAATTCAATTTTTTTGGAGGCGGGGGATATAGCATGTTTTTTTGTTTGTAACTATAATTTTGTACATCAGTATACCTTTGCGAGTTCACGGCTGCACATATTTATGCTTTGTACGAAGGCAACATAAAAAAAGTTTTGCTATAATGATTTATTTTTCTAATGTTCCCTTCATCATTTCAGAACAAATTTATATCTTATGACGTCTGGAGCACGGGTTTTAATATTAGCAAACAGAGGATTTCGTAAGTTGGTGACTAAGGAAGAATAAAATTGTGTCTTCGAAAGTGTGTTTAATCCAGTGGCGTAGCGAGGGGTGCGTAAGGGAATATAGGTGAGCCGGTGTCAATTTTAGAGGGCGCCATGGGGACAAAACAATAGTGCGTTTACGCTCTTTTTTAAAGTCAAATATGATAATGGAGCGAAAAAATACCATACCCAAGGCTTCATTTACCTTACTAAGCTATTGATGTCGACTGGAGGAGAAAAAATTATATTATACCCTGGGCACCGCTTACCCTAGCTACACCACTGGTTCTATAAGAATCATAAAAAATTTGAAAAATCGGTTCTTAACGTTAAAAAAGTGTAAATATACGTCCTGTTTGAAAACAAAGTAAGCGTTCATATCTGAAGAAAAGCATATCCGAAAAAGAAGAGTTGATCTCGACCAAACTATTTGTTCGAAATCCTATTCATGTGCTATATTTTATTTTTAATATTAATATCTTTTATTTTACATTTTTTTATTTTTATAAAATGCTTTAACCATCGCTACTGCAGTGGCGCTACTGCATTTTCTTACTGTTTTAAACTTAATTCCACTAATTTATCATTTTTCCGCGGACGAGTCGCATTTATTCGCAGTCCTACAAGTTACAGGTAATTCCGCAAAGTGGAAATTCTATTTTTTGTAAATAATGTTTTTTAATATATAGTCTTTAATACAAACTGTGATTTATTTTTCTAATAATATTCCTTTTCTTATTCAGAAAATATTTGCATCTATGAAGCATGGAGCTCTAGTTCTGTATATTGACAATGCTGGCGGAGGATTTCATAAGCTGATGACGAAGGAAGCAGAAAATTATAACTTCGAAAGTGTGTTTTATAAAAATCATAAACATTTTGTAAAACCGGCTCTCCAAGTAAGAAAGTTTGGATATACTCCCTGCTTTGAAAGCAGAGTAAGCGTTCATATCTGGAGGAAAGCGTTCCCCAAAAACTCGAGTTGTTCTCTACCAAGCTATTCATATAATGAACAGACTTTCCCTCCTTTGTCAACAATTGCTATCCCACCACCTAAAAAATACGAAAATCAGCTGCATAACGAAGCTCTTACATTTAATAACGGGGTTTCTGTTCCCAGAACTTCAGCTAAATCGTTCTCCAAATTTATCGGTGCAGATCACATTAATCTTTCTCAGGAGACATCATACGCCAAAAATAGTACAAATACTCTTTTTGCTTCCGATGCGAAGAAAGAAAAAGCATCCGAAAATTCACTGGGCAAATCAACTGAACCTCAAAGGAAGGCATATCCAAAAGAAATCCTTTCCGAAGAATCTGTTCAGTACGGAATTTCCAGGAATACTATTAATGCAGATTTTGTTAGTAACCAGTTACACACAAAACATAAAACAAGTCCAGCTACTGTTTCCAATGTGAAGAATATCAAAACATTCCAATATGCACGAGACAAATCACCTGAATCTCGAATGACTACAAATCGAAGAAAAGTTGTTGCTGAAGCATCTCTTCCTAGTCGAAATACTTCTGCACCGTTTAGATGGATAGATAGTATTCGTGACATCTTTTGTCAGGAATTGATGGGTCTAATAACTGGAGAATTTATTGGCTTGTTCCAAGTAAATCAAATTAACCCGATCACTCTTGGTCACCCACGATCCCTCGGCGAAAGCTTCCTATTTTATCTTTTCGAAAGTTCCTAATAATTTGAAAAAAAAAGAAAATATATAATGACTGAACCCTTTCACGACTAGCGTCAATTATACCTGGCATCCAGGAAATTCGTCCCACAGGTTAGAGTCGGTACTAGATCCGGCACTAGTCCAAAACCACTGTAAGTGCGTTCTGTTCAGGCATAACACTAGATAACAGACTGAAGCGGAAGTTTGGTGCGAGTTCCCCGTCCACTGGCTGTGCTTTGGAGGAGAGAAACTCCGTTGTTGTGAAATGGGTAATTAGCGTAAACATATGTTTAATTGTATGTTTTGAGTGATACTGAACTATTTTTTTAAACATTCTTATTACGATTGATGGAGAAATGAAATTTGTCTGATTATTGCATGTGTTGTTGTAAAATTGCATGTATTGTTGTAAAACTACACGTATTTTAATTTTTGTATAACATATTAAAAATAATTGAACTGAGTATTATTGTTTCTGTGACACCGTAATATCTTTTCTGAAGGAAGGAAGAAAAAAAATTTTTTTTTTCCTCTTTTATTCAGTTTACTTGTACTTAAACCAAAAGTAGCATTCTTGTTGTCTAGTTATGTTTTCTTTAACTGTCTTGCCAAATATGCAAAAATACATTCATAATATATTAGAGATCATTTTCCATATATCATAACTGATAATTGGAGATGGTAAATTTCCATTTTTTTACAGAATTTCATTAAAAATGTGTAGTATTTTTCATGTTATTTAAAAATATATATACTCTTTTTATCACTACACACATTCAATTTTAGTTTCAGATTTTTAATTTTTTTTAAAAAAACTTAGTTCGATTTTATTAACTTTTTAATAATTTTTTGCAATATGTACAGGATTAATGAAAAATAAGTTGTCCCTTCAGAAGGGTCTGAAGTGTGTTTTACTTTTCCGATTACGACAAAATTGAAAATAAAGGCTATTCAAATGAAGCGCTAGTTATTTGTATAAAAAAATAGTACAAACATTCGCCAAAATTTGGAGCTACAGCACAGAAAGAAATGTTCAGCATGCTTAAGCATTGTAAAGACCAATATGCGAACACATAAAAGTTCAATATGCTTGCTCAATAGAGCTCCCCTTTAGTGAGAACAAGATTCTCCACACGCAAAAATCATTAATTTCTATCGATGAATGTAATCAATGAGTCTACCCGAATATACAGAACTTAGCGACGAATGCTATCTTTCAAAGCAAGCACAGATTCAGTTCTGTTACTGTAGACGTTGTCCTTCAGATTATCCTATAACTAGAAGTCGCTTAGGATGAATGCTATGCGACGTAGGGAGCGGAGAAAGGAGGCCAAGCTGTTGAAAAATAGCAGATGATTTTCCGTGCACCATTGAAATTCTGCTTTAATAACTGCACAAAACGAGCAATATGGACTGGCGCAATCTTCTGCGTGAAAATTATATTCTGAAAGTATCCACACTGTTGCAATTTTATCAAAATAAAATTTTGTAGCAAATATTGATACCTTTATTCAATGATAGAATAGGTTTGAGTTCCCGTTCCAGTGGCAGCACATTGAGCAAACATATTAAAACATTTATTTGCAGGCATATATGACGTTACAATGTAAAAGCTGCTGCCCATGCAATTAACGCAGACTGTATTTGAAAGATTTCTAATTTTTTAGAAGTTCTAATGAATTAACTTTTTACTACAAATCAATGACCGCTATGCTGTCTCCCTAGTAGTGAAACCCCACTGAGCAATATATTGGCATCAGGTAGCGCCGCTTTACGGCGAATTTTTGCACTAAATTTTTTTTATTCCATAGAGAGTTAGTGCATTATTTGGATTACTAAGTTCATTTTAAACTTTGCCTCATTCAGGTCGGAAGAACACACTCCAGAGAACAAGTATGTAGCTCACTAACCCTGTTCATTAATTTTGCTATCTTCAAGCAGCAATTCCAGTTTGTAACACTGGTCAGAGATTCTACATTTATTCCTACTGTACAATATTTCAACAAAATGTTTAATTAACAAACGTACAAAAGTTTTAATTAACAAACTACACTCGTCAAAATCAACAGATTTTTTTGAAATTACTGAAACACAATTCCACATTTTTATATCAGCCATAGACATTCTACAACTAAATTTGATTTTCTCTGAGCTGTTGTTGATTAGCACATGTAGTATGTGTGTTTGTTAACAATTCAAATTCAGCAATAAAGATTTCAGAGCATAATATTTAGTTTATATTTCATGATAGTATGATTACACAGTACGATAAGTTAACTCTTAACAAAGTAACGCGACTAACCGCGGATTACAAACAAACGAAATTGAATTCATCTATATGGCATGAGTAAGTTCCAACAGAATCTCGTGGAAAATGAATTAAATATTGATTTAATAAAATAAATCTAATTTTCTCGTGAACTCTGAATCAGCAGGATTTCAACCAAGAACCAGGGCCGCCGAGAGCCGAACTGGGCCCAAGGGCAAACTACTGACATGCTGCCCCTCATAAAAGCAAATGCTTACAAACGGCAAATAAATAATAATCAATGAGCAACGACCATCATACGAAGAAAACACTTGACTTTTGACAGAGCAATTAATACTGTTTGTCCGCCACGAGAACTCTGCTCGCCAAGTTGTCTCATTGACGACGGTCGCTATAGCAACTGGTTATGTTAGGGAAAATCCATTTCGAGTAGGAGCAATACAGCGGAAGTCAGGATTTTATTTTATTCTTGGCGACAGTTTGCGACAGTAAAAAAAGTACATCATTTGTAAACTTTTAACTACTCGAAATGGATTCCTCCTACGACAACCTGTTTCTATAGCGACCGTCGTCAACGAGACAACTTGGCGAGCAGAGTTCTTGTGGCGGGCAGACAGTAGGTCGGGATGGCATTCCTGTGTGTCGCGACTTGAAATCTGGCCTTTCCCCGCTCTCCCTCCCCCTTGCGAATTATAACTGTGGTGACTAATCAGCGGATGGAATCTTTCTTCTGATTTCCTTGCCACATCACGTACTGTTACGAAAATCTAACTTCTATCCACTTTCAGGAATTTAGATTAATATAATGAGAATGTGAGAGATTTATATTCAGAGAAAGTAAATGTGAAAATATAGTTCAACTCATACGGGCCCCATTTTCGATGGAGAAAAATAAAACACCGTTGAAAATATTTTTCCACACCCTGGGCTGGTGGGCCCTTGTCCCGGAGATTCTGCCCCTCCTACCTTCCTCTCTCGGCGGGCCTGCCAAGAACCTCCTACTTGGAAGGCTAGTATGCTACGGTGGTCCTTTTAAAGGAGCTACTTTATCATTAGCCAAAGAGGGCAACTGCTTAGGAGTCCCGAGGCCAAAAGATATTTTTTCTTGCGGTAATTTTATGGTAATTTAATTTCTTGCTTTCATTTGATTTACAAGGGCAGTGTACTCGAATTTATTCATATTCAAGTATCGTTTAAATTTCAGAATATTATTTTGGACTTGCAAATTAAATATCACTTACATTGCGTGTTTTTTTTTAAACCCCGTTGCCAAAATGAAAGGGCAATTCAGGAATACGATAAGAATCCAAAATCACATAGGAACGTGGGTGAGCAAACGCCATCTGAAGGCAATAGACGACATTTAAAATAATACTTAATAAAGGACAACGAAGAAGACTCTTCTACAATATTTTATTTAGGAACAATACTACTGTAGTCGATGCTTCAAATCCTCGCCTTACATCGACGTTGCATGGACTGCCGAACCTTCTCAAAAATGCCAGGCGTATTTCCAGCACATCCTGCTACCTCAATGATTCTGCCCACTAAATCTTTATACTACGAAACAGGTGTTTTGCACACAAGTCCTTTTAAAAAAACCCATAAAAAAAGTCTATGGAAGACAAATCTGGTGTTCGCGGTGGCCATGCGATTACAACACGACCAATTCAGCACCCGGAAAAGGTGGCCGGCAGATGTGTTCGAACTTGTCTGTTGAAATGTGTGGGAGCTCCATCGTGCTGAAACCAAGCGACGCACAGACGTAGGAACAGTATTCAGTATTTCTGGCAGAATGCGGGATTTCTTTACACGTGCGTGACTAACAACACCCTCTAGTGGCTTTGGATGGCGTTTGCGCGCCTATGTTCCTATGTGATTTTGGATTCTTATCATACTGCCTATTCATTTTGGCAAAGTTTTTTTTTCAACACCCTGTATATGTCTATATTACTTTTGAAAAGAAGGACACCAGTCTTTTAGTGAAATAGGAAAAAATATATATATATTTAAAGAGTATAGCTCATTTATACTGACTGACAACATTTGACTTTCCACTAAGACATTTATCTTAATATAAATAAAAGTCATTGTGGGTATGTATGTTTGTATGTATCTATGTTCCACATCTCCTCCTAAACCACTGCACTGATTTTAACCAAACTTTGCACACTTATTAATTAAGACAAGGGGAAGGTTACTGTCAACTTTTTAAAGCCCAAAAGTTAATTAAACAGTCAGTTAATTAAAAAATAACCGAAACAGTTTTTCCGCTGTAAGTTAGGAGCAAATTATCCCTCGAAAATTTTTTATACCATCTTAAAGTTCAAAATTTTACCTTTTCAATGATATCAATTTTATATATGTGACATTTTTACTTCAATTTTTATTAATTTTTCAAAATTTAATAAAAAGTTGACACGCAGAAGATTTTAAAATAAATCAAATTTAATGATATTACAGTTGATACTGATGAGTTGCTAGGCAACGGTGTAATTACTTTCCCATTATTTTTTCTGTTTATTTTTTTTCAAATATCGTTTGGCAATGTTTTCATTGGTTCTTAAAGAATTCTAAAGCTTATTTAATTAGATTAAAAAATCACTGCAGTTCATATCACTTGTCATTTTTACCTGCTTTTCCTAACAAATAATAAATCCTTAATAATAGTATATTAAATGAGAAAGTGTGTGTCTGTCTGTTTGTTACGCTTTCACGCCCAAACTACACGTGGAATAACGTATTTTTAATGTCAAACATCACGTGATCGTAAAGAAAGCCGCGCGATTATGTGATCTTTCTTAGAAAATAAAAAAATAATTTATTTATGGAATAATAACTTAAATTACTCAACCCGACCCTTGATTTTCATTTTTCGAGTTTGCAGTCTATTTAATTTTAGTTATATATATTTGTATCTTTTCCATATCAGATTTTATTCAAGAAGCTGTCGATAAATTGACGCCGGGACAGAAATCTATTGATAGATATGATATAGCTGCAAGAGTTTTTGGATTAATATTTAGAAACTTATGTTAATTATAACTAAAGGAAAATATGCGACAATATAGTAATTTTTTTATGTATTCTTTTGAATGGTAGAAGTGGATGACATATAGCATGATGGATGGTATATTCCACAGATTATAACGGTGAATATATGAGGAATAGAGAATGGTTTTTGAATTGGTAATTTCGGTACTCATTAATGAAAGTTTAGGTCAGAGAAATAAAATAAAAATATGTCACAAATGGAGAGCGGTATCACAGAATATCTACCTGTAGATGCGCTAATGGGCAATAACAAGTAACATCAACTTCTTCATATAACAGATAACAAGTTCTTCCAACTCCTTAAAATTGTCAGGGGTACCTTCCGACAAGCTGAGTTTAAAAGTCGGTGTGCCAGTACTATTGATACGTAACCTCGATGTACCGAGACTGCGCACAGTTACAAATTGCACACCTAGGTCCAAACGTCGTGAGTGTGTTTAAAAACGAGAGTGTTTTAATTTCACGCATTCCGATAATACCGAAGGATTTACCATCCAAGTTCAGAAGTTTAAAATTCCCTTTAAAATTAGCATTTGGCAGGCCCAGGGCCAGACACTCAAAGGTGTAGGCGTACATTTGGAAAACCCATATTTTTCCCATGGGCAATTATATGTGGCGTGTTCACGTGTGTCCAGACCATAAAACCTCTACATCCGTGCAAAAAACGTAAAACAAAAAACGTCGTATACAAAAGTGTGTTAGCATAGATAAACAAATTACCTAACTATAACAGCATACACTCCTGTTAGTCGTCCAATTATGTATTATCAATCGTCAAAACTTTTAATTTTCCCTTTCAACATGTAACGAAACATTTACATTCGTGAATTTAAAAAATTTAATAATTCAAATTCTTCGCGCACGAAGTCGCGGGTAACAGCTAGTGTATAATAAAATCTGCATATACTGAAATATAATTTTTTTTCAATTCCGAAAGTATCTGGTTGCAGCGCAGTTTATTCAGAGAATGGGTCTGGCGCCAACATAATATTCACATACTTACTTACTTCAATTCTGAAATAATAAATTATGAGATGATATGCCTTTTGTCGCAATCAAATGAAATATTTTAGATATACATTAAACTTGCCGAGCTCAGATTTGCAGAACGCGACTTTGCACATACGCGTTATTCTAACTTACAATTTGATTTGTCCCAACACTAGAATTCCATTCATACGCGGTATGCTTGCTGGCATCAGCTTTGGAAAAAGTTGTCACCAATTTTAAAGTAGTTCCATCGATTGAAAATGAAGCCAAAAAAAAAAAATCCCATACAAACTGCAAGAACAACTGGCAGCCAAGGATTATCAGATATGGAAGAAAGAAGTCAAAGAATTAATCGAGAATGACGATCGACAAATTACAAATGAAGAACTGGACGATCTTGTAACACCGCAGACAGTGAAAGTAGCGATAGCGAAGATGAAAGACAAAGCACATTTAACTTACAAGAAATTAAACGAATTGTTAAATATGGCTTAGGAATTGTTTGAATTTGCAACGGAGATTGATCGAAATAAAAAACGTAGAGGACACTTCATGAGAGAAAATGGAAAAATCTGCATTTACTGTGAAGTTTTTAAAGAATTGTGCCAGAAAAAATCATCTTTAGTTCAAGTCTTGAAAAAAGTCTTTGTTTCAAGAAAAAATCATCAGGTTTTTTTCAACAAAATAATTGTATTATGCTATATATTCATCAGTAATTTTCCTTCCAAATAACGTTTAATTTCTCTTTTAATTACAACAATATTAAGGCTTGTTTAAATTACTTTCTTTATTCGACCTAATAAAATTTTTCTGCGGAAGGTTAACTTTAAGGAATGTGATTTTGCAACGCGCGCATTGTATTAATAACATAACCACAGTGTTTGGCAAGGGTTTATTGTACACACTTTATAAATATACAAAAAGTTCTTCTTATAAGTGGCAAATATTGATAACTTTATCTACCCATTATCATTTTAACACGTCAGATTTTTTTCTCATTTTCTTTAATTTTTTTAAGATGGGAATTTCTCTAATATTTTCATCACTAAGTAATGACCATATTATACGGTCTGGTTTGGGTAATTTTGGTTCACATCGAATTATTCTTGTAGGTGTTACAATAATATCGACTGGAACATCGTGCTCTCCAAATAAATCGTCAGGTATCGAATGTAAGACCTGGCAATCATGAACAATAGTTACAATTGTTATTTCAGAATTCACAGCTTCCATAGCAGTCATCATGGCGAAGCCCAAGTCTGCATATCCTCGACCTTTACCTATACGTTGACCTAAAATGTTAATATTAGTTATCATTTTTGTAAACTGACATATTTAACTGAAAAGTGCTTTTATAACATTGTATGGGGGGGGGGTCATAAATTATTGGACCCATTTCAAAAATTAAGAAAAAAACCCAATAATGTTACAACTGTGTTTTTGTTTAAAGGAGATAGCAGATAAAAAGGTTTTTTTTAGATAGATGGCCTACACTTACGGCGTTCTAAATTTGTCCCATCGAGAGATTTCCATACGCGATGGTTACTGATCAGCAGAAGCAGATGCGCATTTTCTGGTTTCCTTTCTTTAGTTTTTCTTGAATATCTCGAAAACTATTCAGTTTTCGATTTACAATTGATATAACAAACTAACAAGCGTAAAATTCCCTGCTTTTATTTTCCTTCTAGCTTTATTAGTTTCTCAGATAATGGCTCTCAAAAATGGGAGATGTCCAATAAGACCACCATAAGGTGCGTTACCTATCTCGAAAAAAAATGAAATGCGCTCTCATTTTTAAAAAAACATAGCTGCAACATTATTAGTTTTTTAAAGTCATTTTTGAAATGGGTCCAATAATTTATAACCGCCTTGTATTATGAAAAAAGCAACAAGCAAAATTCAGAAAGATAGTAGAAGTACAATATTCTTATAATATTGCACAACATCTCCATGCTATTAAATTATAACAAGTTATACATTACTAGACTTTAAAAGAAATTAAGGATTCTGGCTCTACTAAAACTAGTAAATTAACAGAATGATTAGATAATATTTACATTTAAAATGTCATCATTACACCATTTCCTTTCTTATCATATTGCAAGGAATTTTTATTGTTTTTGGAAAGTAGTTAACTGAAATATTTTTTTGTTGACAAAATGAATCTACTTCAAACGCTTTTTATATTATTGTTTTGTAGTTTCCACAGTACGTTTGGAGTTGTCACGTTGTTTTATATAGAATGTTAATAAAATTTATTTATTAAGTAGGTATAAACTGACAGTTTTCATTAGGTAAGAAATTTAAAACATTTTGTTTTTATAATTTCTTAATTTTATATTTATTAACCTTTACAAGTTTAGTAAACTCTTGCATTGTGGACAGTATAATCACGGCATATTTATTCATTTAGATGAGTTTTTCAAGTTACGTTTTGAAATACATTTTGTCATTCCCAGCAGTGGTCATACTGAAAAGGCACATCAGATGCCACGACTGGTTATACAATTCACAATGAATAAAATTCTGAGTTTTTAATGAGCTCCATTAGGTCTGTACTCCCCATTTAGGCCATCTGTGTGGTTATTAATTACAGTAGAATCCGAAATTTCAGATAATCTGAACATTTTTTTAAAAATTTTATGAAACATTTTTTTGAAAAATGAAGCAAAAATAATAATTACGATTCAGAAACAAAGAAATTCCTAACTTGAAAGAAGTATTTGAATTCGTCTTTAAGAATGAATATAGCACCTTAATTAGTAGAAACAAAATGAGATATCATCTTTTTACCCTCAACTTGTTGCCACTGTACCGTGCGAATCGCCGCTAACTCTTTCCGTACGTCTTCATAAAGCACCCAGAGTTAGTACTCTACTGCATTTGGTATATCAAGACTACTTTATCGAATTTCCCGGATAATCCGAACAGAGATCATCCCTAATTAGTTCGGATTCCCGGGTTTTACTGTATTGTCTTCCCTCATTAACAATGAACTTATCCGGCATATACATGTTGTATTGCAAGACGATGAGTGAGTAGTAATACATACAAACTGATTACAGACTTAGCATATTAGTGGCAAATGCAATCGTAATGACCAACTGTAAAGTTGCAAAAGTTTTAAAAAATGTACCAATAAAGCATACTTATCATCATCCTTAAAAGTATCCTTAATTGCTAGTGGATATAGAATTAATATAACAAAAAGAAATATTTAATAACAAAGTAATTTCTAAAATTTCATCTTCCACATTAAATACTAACCTTTTTCTCTAGTAACTTACAATTAACTTTACTTTTACAGTTTCACATATGTTAAGATATATTGAATAGTCACTAGTAAAACACAAATGATTCAAAAACTTTCAACTGATAAGGTTAAATAGTTTTACCTTTCAGAGACACAGCAACTGATCCTAATATCAGTAAATCAATCTTGACCTTCTTATTCCAATCAAGCCTTATACTAAATTTTTTAACTCCCTGAAAGGAAAACTCATTGCTATGTTAATGATGTTCATAATTATTAAAAAAACAGAATAATCTAACTAAAACATATGTAAAATCAAGTGAATCACTAGAGAGCAAATTTTAAAGAAAATGAAATGGAAAAAAAGTTTTTTCCCTCATCTCCCCCTCCCACTACTTTAAAAATTTGAAATGCAAAAGTTGAAGCCTCTAAGTAGGCAATTATTTTGATTGAATAACTTTAAGGTCAGAGTAATGAGCTTTTTAAAAAATAATCTGTACTTTTTGATGTAATTAAATTTTTGAAATCTCAAGAATATATTACCAATTAAATTAAGAAAACAAACAAATATATATGAATTGTTTGCTTTTGAGTTAAACTTGAAAGATAAAAAGGCTGGTTTGACTGCTTAAAATGATTAAATTCAAATTTTGTTTTAAGTTTGTATAAAACAGTATGTTATTTAATGTACTATGCAAGGTATTTTAAAGATAATAAGATTTCAAAGATATTGTTACGAAATCGTCAGGTTGGTGTACGGTAAAAGCAATCCAACAAGCTGGATAACTGAAAATGATGCTTTATTTAACGAACATTCCTGAAACTCGAAGCGCAGGTATCACGAAAAGAACAATATTTGCACAAATTTCGACACAATCAGACAGCAAATCACTAATAATAACAGCAGTAGTACGAGCAAAAGCGTTCAGAGTCTAACAGTTGACCAACTTGCAATGCGAACAAGACTCAAAAGAGATTCAAGACATTCAAACACATTCACTCGTCCCAGCACCGTTTTTATACCTTTTCCGATAGAATGTGACATCACATAGAATCATCTTGTACATTCTCTATATCTCTGTTCTTAATAGAGATAGGACCGAAATTCTAGCATTTTCGAGATCCTTCACTTTGTCGACAAAATCGAGGAGACCTCCCCCCTATATATATACAGTAACGACCTCTGTAAATGTCTCTTTTTTCCAACTATAAGACTAACATTAAAGGGAAGCAACATTACAGGTTCATAACACTGCTCCCCTCTACAAAGACTGACGTCCCTGCAATCTCATTACATATAACTATGATCAGTAGTCTGGTATTGAATAAGACGATTAATGTGAATAACTTTTGACTTGGCGTTGGGCGACCTCTGAACTCTGTAGACAACATCGTTCAGTTTCTTGACAATAGTATAAAGTCCTTCCCAGTTCTGTTGTAGATTCGGGCTCAGACCTGTTCGTCGCTTCGGTTTATACGCCTAGACTTGATCACCCTCCTTGAAATGGTGGTGAATTGCTCTCGAGTCGTAACGAGTTTTCATTCGCTCCCTGGAAAGTTTAATTCGCTCTCTTGCAGATGCCTGTACTGTTACCAAACGTGCCTCGTAAATTATTCATGTTTTGATTCGACGAGGAAGCCGTATCGCTCGGTCGTCCAAAGAGTATAACAAAACAATCGAGGCGCTCGTCCAAAAAGCATTTATGCTGGAGTCCGTCCAGTCGTTAACTTTCTCTCTTCTGCTTTGGGCCCTTTTTGGGATCCACAAGCTTGGCATTTTCTGTACCATCTTCCGACGTTGGTGCGAATCCGGTCACAATAAAATCGCTCTCGGATTTTACTTAAAGTTTTTATGACTCCAAAATGTCCTCCACTTGCGCTGGAATAAGTCTCTCGCAGAACTTCTTAAATTCTGCTCTTCGGGAGAATTAGTTGCCATCAATAAGAGCTTCCATCATCACGCTCCCACTTGGGATATAGAACACCATCCTTAAGATGTAAGGAGTTCCAAAGAGCCCAGTATTGTTTTGTTGCAGGACTCTGCCGAGCGATTTCTTGCCAAGATGGTCGATCCGCTGAATTTAGTTTTTTCTTCAAAACTGGTCTAATATCTGGATTTTCCAGCTGCGCTTTTTGGATCTCACTTGAAGACCATCTATCCCAGGGATGGGCAAACTTTTTCGGTCGCGGGCAAAAAATCGAAAAAAAAAAGTTTGGCGGGCCAAGATAAATTTTTCTAAAATTTTAAAAACAATATACAAGTATTATAATTTAAATATGTTAATGAGATGAATGAAATTGCGATTTCATTTTAAAAGTTCCTTATATTGAGGTTCGAAGTGAGATGTATTGATTCTAAGGAACGAGGCTAAATGCTCATCTGTCAGTCTACTTCTGAAATAATTCTTTCTAAGGTTCATAATTGAAAACACTTGTTCACATATATAAGATGAAGCAAACATAGCACTGATTTTCTGGGCGTGAGATATTAAATTTGGGAAACTTACTTTCGATAATGATTTGTAAAACTGTAACTTTGGCATATTTAGAAACGACTGCTTGAGATGATTTTTAAATTGCAACTCAATTAATTCAAGCTGCAAATCTGACCTCACTGCTTCACAATTTACGTTGAAAGGCATGGTAAAAATATCCAATTCTGTTTGAATGGCACTGAAATCTTGAAATCTGCGTTCGAACTCAAAATGCAGTTTTTTAAAGCCATCTTCATATTTCTTAAGCTTCTCTTCATTTACTGAGGGTATTGAATTTAACCTCGAGAAATGAGACAAGTCGTTCTTAGCTAGCTGCCCAGCAAACAGATTAAGTTTTAGCTTAAAAGCTTTGAGATGGGCCCAGATATCGTCGATAAATTGATTTTTCCCTTGCATCTTGACATTCAAGTTGTTCATATGGCAAAGAAGATCTGTGAAAAATGCAAAGACCGAAAGCCATTCTGTATCTTCTAACATTTCGCACTCCGCAGAACACTGTTTCTCATGGAAGAACGACACAATGTCGTCTTTCAGCTGCCAAACTCGCTCGAAAACACATCCTGCACTAAGCCACCTTACTTTCGTGTAATACAGTACATCAGAGTATTCAGATTGCACGGACTGAAGAAAATCTCGAAATTGCCTGTGAGTAAGCCCACGAGGTCGAATAGTATTTACAAGCTTCACGACTGCATCAAGCACGGGTTTCATATTCAATGCAGATTTACACAGAGCATCTTGATGTATAACACAATGTAGAAAAACAACATTGTTCCCGGGATAGTTTTGATTAAAGAGTCCAAGAAATCCAGAATTTTTTCCTGTCATATTTGGTGCTCCACCGGTCGTAATATTACATATATTTGTTATAGGCACTTTCAAAGTTAAAAGCCCTTCCTGAAATTCAAGAAAAATATCACATCCCTTTGTAGTTCCCTTTAAAGAACGCATGCACGCCAGTTCCTCGGTAAGGTAATTTCAAAGTTCTCATCAACACCTCTTATAAATAATACTAATTGAGCAGTATCATTTATATCAGTGTTTTCATCCATAGCTATGGAGCAAAATTTAAACTGGCCAATCTTTGACTCTAATTGTGATGTCAAATTTTTATCGATGGCTTCGATTCTAGAAGTCACCGTTTTTTGAGATAAGCTTACAGTCTGAAAATTATTTTTTTTTTGTCTGGACATAAAACATCACAAACTTGGAGCATGCATTGTTTAACGAACTCCCCATCACTGAGAGCTTTATTATTTTTAGCAATATTGTATGCTACAATGTAACTTGCATGTGTAGCTGCTTCTTTGATAGTGTTTACCTTCTTGAAAAAATTTTGTCGGCCTAATAATTTTTTACAAAGACTTTCTACATTTTGTTTTCTTTCATATTCGGACATTGCTTCGTAATTGAAATTCTTATGCTTAGATGTGAAATGTTATATTCTTTGAAGACTGCTACAGCTTCATTGCAGATGAGACACACTGGTTTATCTTTAACAACTGTAAAAAAATATTTCCAGGTCCATTCATCATTCAAAGCACGGCATTCTGAATCAACTTTATGTTTTTAGTAGCCATTTTGGGGTTGAAATATTTTACGAATAACCCAAACAAGCACTAGTTACGCTATACTTTTAATACTTCCACCACTATTCACAATGATGCTATATGTCCGCAATCTTTCCATACGCAATCAATAATATTAAAACTCGCGCCAAAAGAAAAAGTCGCTGGCTGGAGCTTAAAATGCGCAGTCTGCCACATGTGAGGTCTAATTCACCTATATTGGATTCCCATATGTCTGCTCCCCGAGAAAGAGATAACGTTTGTTGGCGCCAGTCTACAGCTATAACTAACAAAGAACTTCCGCTTTTAACACTTTACCGATTGAAAACTGTATGTTTATTGATAGTTTCTATAGAATATGCACTACGAGTAATGTACAGAAACACATCGTTGCGATGTGGTTGAATGCGAAGAACAGAATGATTTTCAACAGAAATGAAACCGGAAATACCATTAATAAATCAAATAAAAAAGAACATTACAACCAGAGGGCGCGAGCGAAAGGCAGACGCACTGGCGCCAACACTGTCTGGGCTTGCTATTTCCGTCGATTTATGTTTTGTAGAACAAAAATAGAGAAAGTAAAAAGATCATCAGTCCTTTGAAAAGGGAAGAAAAAAAATAATATTTAAACAAAGTAGAAAAGGAGATGGATATATAATATATAAATCATATTTTCTTTTAATTTCCGTTGGACTGGCAAATTAAAATTCTATCCGCGGGCCGGATAAAACCTTCCGGCGGGCCGGAGTTGGCCCATGTCTGATCTATCCTCAGTTGTCATTGTTAGCTTTCACGGAAATATCTGTTTTCATTTCGAACTTCTAGGCATTCGAGCAATGTTTGCTGCTCTCAATACAGGCTCTTCGATCGAGGACATCTGCATTTCCGTGAGGTATTCCTTTGCGATGCTGTACACAGGCTGAAAACAAAGGAATTTTCTCTCCTTCTGTCCGTATCTCGTTTTTCTCCGGGTCTAGAGTAAAGCTAAATTTTTGAAGAAAATCCAGTCCGAGAATACATGAATTGTTGATATCAGCTAGACTCTACATTGGGATTTTCTAGATTCACATTCGATTGTCGCATCCAGTTTCCCGTGTATCTCTGCTTTTTCGCCAGTAGCAGTCTTAAAAGAAATGTTAGGAGCCGTGTAAATAAGTCGTTTCTTCAATTTCCGGGCCAAGTCTTCTCTTAAAAGAGTTACATTTGTACCTGTGTCCACCAACATCAAACGCGGAATATCACAAATAGATCTTTTCAAATAGAGTCCATTTCCCTCTCCGCTGAGTGTAGAAGCCTTCAGTCCTTCTTCAGGGGCTCTATTCAGAAACGGTATCCCTCGCTCCGCAAGACGTCCGAAAATTAGCTTTCCTGGATGGACATAATTAGCTTGACACTCCCTCTGTCTATGCCCCCTTTTATTGCTATTCCAGCAAGTCACATTCGGATTTCTTCGGCGAGCGTTCTGTTCAGCAGCAAGACTGATCAATAATATTTTCGACGCTTTCAATAGAGATTCAAATTTATCATCTTTTTCTTTACCGGTATCATCCTCTATCTCTGTTGATCATGAGTGTCTAGAGATCTTCAAAGCAGTTTTCGCAGCCTCATACTTCATGCTAGTATATGCCAGAGCAGATTTTAAATCCTTTCGTCCATCAATCTCGTTGAAAGTTGCGTATCTTCGTCTCTGAGAGTGTCGCCGAAAAATTCGATTGCTAAGCTTTCCCGAACATCCAAAGAGCATTCGGCATAGGCTAGGCTCTCGGTGGCTAATGCTTGAAGACTTTCTTATGGCTTGTGACGTCTTGTCTTCAATTCAATCCTGTGAAACTGGGCAAGATGGCTGTCTCCAAATCGGGATTTCAGAGCCTTTTCGATGGTCGTTAGGTCCGTCAACTTATCAGCTGGTATTCCATGTAGAATCTCCGCCGCTGATCCTCGGAGAATCTACAAACTGACAGGCTTTCACGAGATCGAACTGAGTCTTGAAACAGTCCAAGATGTTTGCCCATCGAATGTCAAGGGATTGGCTGTCGGTCTGGAATGCATGAGTTTTGAACTTGCCAAGAAATTGTTTGGTTTGATCTCAAAATAACTAAATTTCTTCTCAATGTCTCTGATCTTTCCTTGACTTCGGCCTTTACTTCCTCGATCTTTCCTTGAACTTCGCTCTTCACTTCTCGATCCTCCTTTGAACTTTTCCTTACTTCCTTTAGTTCTTCAATCATTCTGAGCACACCTTGGATTTGAATCTTCACTTCTTCTTGGCCTTTTTCTATCTTTTTTTGTCCGGATCGCATCGCTTCCTGCCCAGCTTCAATTTTCTTTTTCAATCCGGCCTTCATCTTTCCCTGCCCAGTCTTCATCTCTACCATTAAAGAGTACAGTTTCTCGAATTTTTCCTCCATAGCTCTGGTCACATGCATTCACAGGAAAATCCAAATTCCACTTCTGACACCAGTGTTACAAAAAACGATAAGTGGGTGTACGGTAAAAGCAGTCCAAAAAGCTGGATAAGTGAAAATGATGCTTTATTTAACGAATATTCCTGAAACTCAAAGCACAAGTATCACGAAAACAATACTTGCACAAATTAGCGACACAAGCAGACAGCAAATCATTAATAATAACAGCAATAGCACGAACAAAAGCGCTCAGTGTCTAATAGCTGACCAACTCTCAATGCGAACAAGACTCCAAAGAGATTAAAGACACTGAAACGCATTCACTCGTCTCAGCACTTCCGGGGTTTTTTTATATCTTTTCCGATAGAATGTGATGTCACATAGAATCATCTAGTACATTCTGTATATCTCTGTTCCTAGTAGAGATAGGATTGAAATTCTAGCATTTTCGAGATCCTTCACTTTATCGTCAAAATCGAGGGTCATTGGCTTGACCTCCGCCGACGTCTAGTAAGAACCTCTTTTAATGTCTCTTTCCAAACATAAGGCTAACATTAAGGGGAAGCGACATCACAGGTTCATAACTGTATTAATCTCTAAGTTTTCAGCAATTAACTTTTAAAATCAGTAACTAGATCTATCTGTGAAAGCCAAATAATTTTTTGTGCATCTGCTGTAAGTTATTTTTATAATACTGATAAATCAAATTTCATTAAAAAATCTATAAAATTAGAAAAAAGTTTTCTTCAAAAGTATATTAAGAAAAAGAAGGAAATTACTTATATTATTACCTCAGATTAAAAACAGAATTTAAATTATTACCCCAAAATACAAAATTACCTCAGAAGTGGCACATATTTGAAGGATATGCTTATCAGCATTTTCTGGAGGAATAATCCTGTTTAACAAACCATCTCTTAAACGAGGTGTAGATACCAGCAAAATCTTATTATCCTGCAAAATTTCAACATTTTATTTCACATTTTTTCATCAAAAGTGACAAATAAATCTTCTTATCTAAAATTTAGTCCAACATATAATTTAAGCATTTCTTATATGCCTTATCTAAGCTAAAATCCAAATATAAATATAATTATATATAAATATTACAATCACTATAACAATACAAATAAAATTTTTTATACTAATTTCCAAGTGTATAATATAACTCGTTCAATACAAACCTCCAAAGTTAAAAAACGTATATGCTTTTGAGGTGAATCTGGATTAATTTTAATAACTTCTGCATTTTGATATTCATGAAGTTCTTTCACTTTACTGCAAGCTTTCTCAGCTCCCTAAAAGAATTAAAATGATAATACAAAAATAAATTTTTTAAATGAAAATAGTGTTTTTTTCATTAAAATTTAAATTGTTTGAATATAGTGCTTTCTCTACATAATAACTAGCAATTATAATAAATAACTAAATGATATTAAATGAAACTTAAGTAATTTAGAATTTTTTTAAAATCAGAAACATTATATTTTATTTGGGCTGGCTTTTTACATTTCACATTTATTATTGCTTTTTACATTTGTCATTATAAATTCCATTAAATTATATGCAAAATAATAATAAATATATAAAGTTTACATGGTAGATGTTTCTACCATACTCATATTTTTAAGATTTAAGTCAAAATTAAAAAATAGATCAAGAGAACAATCAATTTTACAATACTTATTAAGATCTAAAACATGATTTTATATTTCATTAAATACTAAAGTTTATCATCTCTTGTGTAGATTGAAAAAAATATTTCAAAATGCTTTACACTAAAAGACACCAATGCATGAAAATCTCAAAATTAAATTTTTAAAGAACAGCATAGGGTTATGTGATGTACTTATGTGTGAAAGCATTTAATAATGATGAAGAATTGTGATTTAAACTTAATCAAAAAATGCTAGAATTTAGAAACCTCAATAAAAGTGTATGCATCACTTTTAATAAGTAACCATAAACCTTATAGGAACTTATTTAATCTAGAAAAAATATGCTGACTTAAAGTTTTCATTAATTTTTAAATATAATAAGCATGAAGGTGATTTCTGTAGAATGCAAAATCATTGCTTATTAAAATTATTCCTTATTATAAACTTAATAAAAGAAAACAATACCATTCACTGGAATCGCTTCATGGTTATCATGAAATATTTCTACTTAAACATTTGAACTTACTTCGAAGTTCGGAATTCGATTATATACAGGTCTTGGAAAACGTGCAATATCATTTGATTCCAGATACGACCATATCTGCTGTCTGATGGATTCCTTCGCTTCGTCTGATGCCATACATTACTGTGCATTGACTCAGAGTTAATTATGAAAAAATTATGGGTACTATCAAAAAATCAAGAGAAATCACGATAAATATGCGATTATACGTTTTCCTCAATCAAATCGATGGGGAACTATTGATATATAAGTTGTCTTTTCAACAGATATGCATCGATTAGTAGTTACTAATGTTTTTAAATAATAATAATCAGGCATTTACGAATGACATTCTGTACCGCACCCCATTACAACAGCAGTTCCACGTTTGTTTATTTACTTCTGGAGAAAAGCAGGTCAAGTTCGAGCTCTGCTCATAGCTTTGCGCAGGCGCAAATTGTTATGACTAAGCTAATCGATAAAAGCAAAAAATTCATCTGTAAGAATAGGTTGATAAGGTATTGTTATATTTTATGGAAAACGCTAGAGAGAACTAAGAAAGAGTTGGAAGTTAAAACTTTAAAGATTAGTAACATTTATTTTTTTTTTCATTCGGAATAAAATCGGCCGTTAAGCTACAGCATGATTCGTGATAATGCGATTGCTTTCTTCGGTACTATGTGATTGTGAGCTTGCGCAAAGATTACGCTGATAAAGAACGCAAGTTCCACTTTTGACCAGACGGTATGTCGCGAGTAAACAAACAAACGTGGTAGTCGCAATTTGTCAGACTAGTTGCATATTTTAAATTCCACTAAATGTATTGAAATTCCGTACATAACATGGCATCTCCATTAGATGTAACCAAAGAATCCATAAGACAACAGATATGGTCTTATTTAGAATCAAATGATATTGCTCGTTTCCCGAGACCTGTTTATAATAGAATTCCGAACTTCGAAGTATGTGTACAGAATTTTACTTTTCAGAAGTAACATCTGAAAAATTAATAGCATATTGGTTTTAAATACCGAAATCCAACTTTTCTGTAAAGTATGCGAGCGAGAATTTAAATAATTTTCGATTCGAAATAATTGTTCGAAAATTGTTGGTAATTGTCGATATCTTGAAATATCGAAGTCATATTTAAAATACTTACCTCTTTGTTTAGTTTTGCTCATGGTTATTTTAACCTATTATTGGAAAAATTGATAGCTATATCTTATTCTGGAAATAAAGTCTTAATTTTTTTTTATTTGCGTATATTTATGTTTTCGGGAATTTTCACTTTTTGTAACTCTGTTTATTTCTGTTCTGAATTAAGTCACAAAAAATGTAGTTATAACTCTGTTGTAAGAAGTTTATAAAAAATCCCTTGTTTTGAAAAAACGGAAATAAATCTAAGAGGAAGGCTGTTGATAAAATTTAGTCTACTTCAAAATAATTTTTAACAGTGACATAACGGAGTATTAACTTGTATTTATAGCAAAACTTCTTAGACTATGAAAAATTATTATCTATGGAGTCAACTGTCTCTTGAAGACACTTTTCAAGACCTGTAACACCCTTATATAAAAGTGATTAAGAAAACTATTTTGATTCATTGAAATTATCAAATAGTTACATTAAATTAATGTTCTCTTCAGACATCATTAATTGGTTTTATGGTGCAGATTTATAATTACGTATATTTCTTGGCTTTGTTTTATTATTGACATATCTCTTTATAATTATTTTCAGCTGGATTTTAGCAGCCTTGCTATTATGCCAGACAAAAAACTGTAAAAAGATTATACTAAAATTTAAATTAGGCATTTATCCATATAATTTTATTTTCTGGCATATGCATGTAAGATGGTGATTCCTCAATTGAAGAAGTGAGTCCAGAATTCTAAATCATCTTGATTTTATGGGATACAATATCCTGGTACTTGAGATTTGATTCTACTGAAGATCCGCTGTCTGTGTGGGCACTTTAAATATGCTATGGAGAGTCTGGCATCCTCAATTTTGTTGTGGCAGGGAACTTTGGTGTGTGAGGGTGCTGACTCGGGTATCATTTGACCACAATTTGCAATTACAAGGTTTTTCCCCAAATAGCCATTATGTAGCTTCCAAACATGGGATGTTAATTTAACTGAGCTAAACATCTTGATTTGTATTTCTACTTATAATGTCTGGCCAGTTTGTAGGAATAGAAGACATTTCTGTTACTCTTATAATATTATGCTCTATGATTTGGCAATGAAATAAACAAGACTAAGTTAATTTATTAAAAGGATTTTTAACCATTTTGTGCATTACTTTTAGCAAATTTTACATCTGGAAAAATTGTGTGCTTTAATAATTTACAGTATACTCTCCATTATCTGTGCATGGATTATCCGGTTTGCGGATTATCTGTGCTCATTCAGGACACACGAAAAAATTTAAAGAGAAAAATTTTCATGCTTATCATGCATGCAAAATCGATGTTGATGTTCTGTCGAGAGATTCATTCCGTGAAACTAGTGAGCCGTGACGGCGGAAGCTAAAGAATAGATTTTTTTTCTTCCTCCACTTGCAATCTCTACCAGTTCAACCCCTAATTTTCCGAGAAATGAAGCATCCACTTCCTGCTAGCTCTTTCTCGTATGAACATGCTTCTTCCTGACACACCATTCTTTAACTTCTTCATACTCTTTCACTTTCGCACGTGTTTGTTTAGTTTTTGCGTCTTGTTTATCATCAGTTAGTTGCGTGAAATTTTTTACTGGTAAAAATGAGTGGTGTGAAACGAAAATGAAACATTTTAAATGTTAAACAAAAATTAGAAGTCCTTCAAAAACTTGATAATGGAAAATCAGCTAGTACTAATGCAGAAGATATACTAAATGAGGGAAATACAGTTTGTCATTCTGCTGCTCTACAATCTGTGGAAACTTTGTTACCAGGGTTGCGGTGATTTAAATCAGTTGATTAAAATCACTGATTTAAATCGCGATTCAAATCAACTGATTTTTTTTTAAAAAATCACTGATTTAAATCACTTTATTTTAAATATCAAGTTAATCTGCTTAAATGAAATAAAATTGTTCATGTATTTTTAAATAGTGATTTTAAAATATTTTTAAATATATATTTAATGAAAGAATATATAGAACATAAAAAAAATATTTCATTGAATTGATGTAACTAGAGTACTTTCTATATCTTTATTTTTGACAAAGCAAGCACATTAGATTTTAACCCTTTGCGGCGCAAGGCAATAATTTTTTTGAAATATTATGAGAAAACATCATGAATGGGTTTAGTTTATTGTCTAGACATAGAATCTACAAAAAAAAGTATTTTAAAAAACTTGCTTCATTCCGGGAGGGGGGAGGGGGGCTCATGAGAACCCCCTTAGATACAGCCACCTTGATACACTCGAAAAATATTGTTGAATCTTACAGAAAATTATAAATTAAAACTTCAAGAATATTGGAGCAAAATTTTCGAGTTATTTTGCTAAAATTGTTAAACATCCAGATCTAAAAAATTTCTTATCTCCGAGTCAAGGAATTTTCCCGAACTTTATCTCTAATAATTCCTATTCTGAAACAAAACTTCATAAGACTGCTATATACATCCTAAAAGGAGTACTATTAGCCCAATCCTAAACCTATTATTTTCATGTATTTATATTAGGATCATGTTCACAAAGAAAGAACATAGTAAAATGCAGTGAGTTTCATTTTAATATTGGAGAAAACTAAATAGTGTTGGGGACAACAAAGTTTTTATATTGTAATAATGTTCAAATGTAAGATAATTAAGTAATGCAAATAATTGCTCCAAAAGATATACAAAGATCTACATAGTGCATTTTAAACTATGATCTATACTTATAAAAGACAATGTTTGTGAGCTTGTGCGCAATGTCCAGATGAATCTATCACACTTACAGTCATGAAATTTGGCACACAGGTAGTCCTGATGTTGACTCAATGCACCTAGAAGCCTGAATTTAAAAATTTTATCTAGAAATTTTTTTATTTAATGTTTTGGGTCAAACAGATTAAGAGTAGAGAAAGCTTCAAAACTTGTGAAGTAATGAAACAAAGGAACAGCTGAGTGTAAAATTCCATAATATTTTAACATACAATAATATATCTATAGTCAAGAAATGACAATTTTTATTATATTGTTCCTTTTTTCCTTAATAAAATTGTCTTATATTTCAAAAGTATATTATTGTTATATTTTAGTTCCAAAATATTTTTTAAATAGTTGTTACATTTTTGAATTAAATTTTAATTTGTATTTTTTAAATAAAGTACAGCTTAATGACTGGTATGTTGTTATATATATAATTCTATGACTGTAATGCTCATTGTCTAATATACAAATGTTAAGTACTAAAAAATATATATATATAGTTTTAAAAAAAATCATTAAAGTCAAAAAAATCTTGATTTAAATCAAATAAATCGATTTTTTTTGAAAAAAATAAAAAAAAATCGACAACCCTGTTTGTTACATTATATGGGCCAAAGAGGATTTGATTATGGTGACATTACTGCGGTTTGTAAAATATGTGTCGATATACGACAAGAGATGAACAAACAGCAAAAGCAAAGACGCATTACAAATTTTTTTAAGCAGCAAATGTTAAAAGGAAAATTCCTAGTTTGATGTTATATAGCATGCAAATGTAAGTAATTTTTATATTTTTGTACTGATATTGACTTTTTCTTTAATAAAAAGGAGTTTTCGGATTATCCGTGTTTTTCCATTGTCCGTGTGATTCCTCCCGGTGATTAACCCAGATAATCGGGAGTTCACTGTATATAAATGTGCCATTATTTTGTTACAAATATTTTCAGTGATATACATTATTAATACATTGATTTATTTCTTTTTAGGGCGCTGAAAATGCTTGCAGTAAAGTGAAACAACTGAAGGTATATCAAATGGCACGAACTGTTAAAGTTAATCCAGATTCACCCCAGAAACATATACGTTTTCTGACATTACAAGTAATTTTGGAGCATAATGTGTCATTATATTCAATTTAAAAACTTCTTTGAAAGGCAAACATTTGTTTTAATAAAATATTGAATATGAATTATATCCTCCTACATTTCCTCTTAAAATTATTTCAATGTATTTTTTTTATTTGTCAGATAATAGAATATCCTGTTGTTGTCTGCATTCTCCTAGCTTGCAAAAATGGAAGCATATATGTACATATTCTCTGATCTTTTAAAATAATAGTGATATAATTAATTTCTTTTTTGTTATTGCAGTTTTAAATTAAATGAACACTTTTCTTAATTCTTTGGATTGCTTTGAGCTGTCAATGATATTCAGTTTATGAAATAATTTTATCTAATTAATATGCTTCATGTACATCCTGCTTTTTCGTTGGGAAAAAAGAACAATATAGTAACTTTTGTTTTAAATTGTAATTTATTCTTAATTATTGGGATGCTTTGTAGGTAAAAATAATTTCTTCTTTACGCATTCAAGCTGCTGAAGTTCATCATAATAAAGTACTGAAAGTTTTAATTGTGGTGGGTAATTATTTTTCACCATGGCTAAACAGATATAAAATTCTCTTTAACTTATAAATACCATTTAAATGATTGACATTCAATTCATACCTTTAAAATGGTGCTCTATTTTTTAAGCCTTTATAATAAGTGTTTGGAATGATATTGTTTTGATAGTTAGTTATCTTATTTAGTGTCGGTTTTATGATTTTAAATGCATCCTCTTTAGTTTTATGTAGTCAATTTGTCACAACCAACTAATATATATATTCTTAAAAATTCAAATATTTTTGAACAAAAACATTTTGTGTAGGTTTAAATTTTTATGAAGTTAATAAAACGAAGTATTTCTGCAGGATAATAAAGTTTTGCTGGTACCAACACCTCGTTTAAGAAATGGTCTTTTGAACAGAATAACACCTCCACCTATGGCCAATAAACATACTCTTCATATATGCTCTACATCTGAAGTAAGTTGTTTTACTTATGTTTTGATGATTTATTCCATATTTCATTTGTGGAAAGTTGTTTACATGCATTATCATCATTCTTTAGAAATTTTCTATATTTGTTATTAATCCTAAAATCATTAAAAAAATTGCATGGACTACAACATATCTTTTTTTTATATTGTGCATTTCTATAATCATATAGGGCCGTGGTGGCCTAGTGGTAAGGTCTCGGCTTTGGGGCCGGAGAGTTCCAGGTTCGAGACCCGATTCCACTGAAGATCCGCCGTGTATGGGTACGCCTGTTGCACGCTAAATCATACCTAGTGGTCAAACGTCCTCCCGTTGGTGTGGCGTGGAAGTTTGGAGAGGGGGGTGCCAGCTCAGGTGTCGTCCTCGTCATCTGACCGAGGTTCAAAATTACGAGGTCCGTCCCAAAATAGCCCTCGTACTGCTTCAAAACGGGACGTTAATATAACTAAACTAAACTAAACTAAACTTCTATAATCATATTTACTTAAAATTTTATTGATATAAAATTAGAAATCAATATATTTGAAGGCTGAAATATTTAATGAAGTATTTCAATGATCTTTCAAATTTTACCAATTAAATAAAAACTATTAAAATGCACTTTATTTACTATTTTTAGATATAATTTAATAGAAATTTGTTATTTTTTTTCCTTTCAATTTATATTGACAACATAATATCTACAAAGTGTCCAAAATTAGCATTTTATATCTATATCAGGGCTTTTAAAACTATGGTCCTGACTCCAACTCTGCTCACATTGATAAATTTTGTGTTTGTAAAAAGACTGGGATTGAGTATTCTATTCAGTGGCGAATCCAGGGGGGTATTGGGCTACAGCCCCCCCCCCCCAGAGCCAAGCCAGAATTCTTTATTTAAAATCATTACAACTATTTTTTCTTAATTTCCCTCTTTTTTAAAAAATAATAAAAACGTTTCAACATTGCTTTCTGGCTATACAGGCTCGAAAATTTTCGTACTTTTGTAGTCATTCCTCTTGTATTTGTAGTTTTGATGCGGTTGAAGACATTTTTTGGCTAGTTATTTCATTGTAATTTTTATTAAATTATCAAAAGTATTGTATTGTTATTTATGATTCTTATTGTCAGGTGAGTAAAGTCTGTAAAGCTAAACAGTTTTGGTTTACTTTAGCCTTGAGGTTTGACATTCGTCACAAAGATACAAAATTTTTATGCCTTCAGCCCGCCCGGCCCCCCCCCCCCGACCCGAATCCTAGATTCGCCACTGATTCTGCTAGTTTTTTTAAATATATTAGTAATTGAAAGTAATTTAGAAAACCACAATGATTTGAAACACATTATTAAAATTTATCATTTAACTGCATTGAGAGTGTTTTTTTCATTTATGCCCTTTATTGTTATACTATTTTAGTTTTTTTTTTTTTTTAAATTTTCCTTTACTTAATATTAGTAAACAAAAATGAATGTTTTTGCAGTCACAATGGACTTGAAATTTTTAAAAAGTTTAAGAAGTTCTGTCATGAATTAATTGTGTTTAAGGTTTTTTAATATAGCTCTATGCTTTTGAAGATGCAGTTATACATTGTTTAGTGTATATGAATAAGATAATCAAGAATTGCATATTCATCATTCCCTTTTCATTTTAATGAAAACTGATGTAGCAAATTAAATAGATTAAGAAGTAAATTTTGTTACAGAAAGCATCTTTTCAATATTTTTGCCTTTGTGCATGACAATAAATAATAGTTTAAAATCCCATCTGGCATTAAATTAAAATACATAATGAAAAAGATTAATAAAAGCTGAAAAGTAACCTATATTTAGTGAGCATTAAACTTAGTAAATTTCAACATACAGTAAAGCACCGTTTCATCAAAGTCCTGATTCATTTGTAATCATTGTAATGATAAAGTGCTTCGTTTATACGATGCATAGGTTCTAGGTCATTTTCTAAGATGTTAAAATTTCCTCCTTTTTAGTATGCAAGCTGTGATACTGATATCATGACATCAAAATTATTCATAATTGGTGAATTAATAGAAGACAAATTGTCTGGTTCTAATTTAGGCAATGACGAAGTTATTCCATCTTTTTTTTTTAATAGATGCAATGGACTCCATTTAAAAACTTCAAATTTATTTCTATTGTCAAATGACCAGCGAAAAAACATTCAGTGAACTTTATTCAATTTATAGTGCTGTACTTAATACTCACAGAAAGTAAGCACATCAGACGACTATTAAAGATTTTTAAAAATTAAACGCCTAACTTCATGCACATAAATCGTATATGAAATGTATAGTTAGTACTCAAGATATATTTCTCACTTTCATGATAAATGTTTAATTTTAAAACTTCATTGTTTTCTATACCATGAATACTAGTACTATCTTAAAAGACTTTAAAATTATTGATTTTAAATTAATTTGCAGTAGTGGCATTAAATTTGTTATAATCAAAGTTCTTTAGTAAAATTTTGATTATACGTCTTTTTATTTATGTGTTGTTTTAGGTCAGTCCTTTAAAAGATGTATAAACGATGCTTTACTGAGTATTCCTTATGCTATATATTTCATTAAAAAAAGAAAACTATGCAGGAAACTGTTTTGCAGGCACATCTTTTTTAAAAAAAAAAACTATTTTATTTTGATATCAGAAGAGCATAATTACAATTTCCACACCCCATGGAGACGAGATGAAAAAGAGAGAACACAGCTTATAATGATATTTATAAGTTCAAATGCAGATTTATAAGTTTCAAAAACAAGATGGATATAGCTCCAGTTTTGGGTATCGGATGAATTTAACTTCACAGAAATGCTTAAAACCACCAATATCAGAAATAAGAATGCATGTAACCTTATAGTATATCACTTCCTTGTATCCCTAAATATCAAAGTAAAATAATCTTTGTTAACATTTTTCTGATTTATGTGATATGTGGTTCTAAACATTTCTTCCTAAGCATTTATTAATTGTTAAATTATTCAGTTAATTTGTTTGATAGTCGAGTAGGAGTAAATAAAAATGACTGGGTCAAACAGCTTTAAAGGCGGCTTTTGAAAATCTTTTGTTATATAGGTTTTGTTTTCATTATATCTCAGATACAACATTATGAAAATACAACCTACTTATATGAAAATAACAACTTTTGTAGTTTGAAATTTTAGATAGATAAATGTTTTTCATTTGAAATTTAGATTTTTTTTTTTTGGGGGGGGGCAGGTATTTATGTTTCATGGGAATAGACTGAATGAAATATTTTCCAATAAAAAAGAAAAAATTATAAAAATTCTTTTTTTTAAATTTATATATTCTATTAAAATATTAGGCTGCAAATCTGGTGCATTTTTTTTTTTTTTTTGGTTAGATAAATATTGGTATCAAAGCAGTTTTCTATATAGCTTTTTTCTGAATTTCTCAGATTAAGGAATTCCAAAAATGTTATTTTATTTGCCTTGATTCTTGTTTGTTTCCATTTTGAAAACTCTTCAGCTGTTCTTGTGATAGTATAAAAATAATTATTTTTTTATTTTCCAGGGTGTTAAAAGGTATAGTACAAGACTTGGTCTGAACAGCAAAGTCAAAGTAGATTTAGTAATTTTAGGATCTGTTGCAGTTTCACCAAAAGGTAAACTACTTATTAAAAGAAATTTTTTTAATAATTGTAAAATTTAGTTTTAGTTTTTCTATTAATAAAAAACACAACATTTTAGTCATACATACATAATCAACTTTATTGCAGAGTTATGATTCTCAAAAAAAATTACTATTCTTTAAAACCTGCAGATAAGAATCCAGATTCCAAACATACTTACAAAAACTATGCAGTACATGAGAAAAAATTATTATATTTTTTATATGATAATAGTATCATTAAAAGTGTCAGCAAAAAGTTAAATAACTTCTGATAAATCTCTCACTGATTTTTTTGCTGATTTAATAGATTTTTCTCTGAAAAGAGGAATCTATAACCTGGATGTCAGTCAACCCCATGACACCCCAGCAGATTTGACCTTCTCTTACCTAAAGGAACAAACAGAATACAACATTATTTAGGTCTGAGTGCCATTTCACCAATTCTGATCAAGAAAGCCAAGTACCTTCTCAAAGTGATTTGATTGGTATTTAAGGTACTAGTCTTCTTCCTTAAACAAGTTCAAGTATATAGTGCTCTGTTTCTGTCCAGGAACAAACTCAATACATACTTGTCCTAGTGCTTTAGATATAATCACTCTGAAAGCACGAGGTGATATATATTGGTTTGTTGAAGATGTTTGAATGTGCACGAGCTTTCTGTATGTACTATGTCTATCACTGAATGTAGTTTTTGTGGCTTTCACCACATGAGAAGGGAATCATAACTGCAGTAAATACAGAGAAGATTATTTTGACAAGCTTTGTACTCCTAAGGTTAGAAGATGGTGCCGAGCCTTAAAGAATAGCCAGGTCTTTACATTAACTGCTACGACATCCACAGCGAATCTGAGATAATTTAGAAGATCAAACCAGAAAAATTTAACACTTCTTGAATCTGTCTCATTTAAGAGTGCACCTTCCAACCACAGAAATCTCAAAACCAAGCTGGCAGATTTGTTGAAGAATCAACGGAACAATTTGTGTGTCCGCATTATACACTTGTACTGAAACACTTGGCCATAATTAAAGAAATTACTGCACCATTTCTCTCAAAGAGCCTGCAACAATAAATAATGGTAAAAGTCTGAAATTTAAAGGAAACCTTTGAAGGTAACAAATCACCACCATTGAAAAAACTCCTTTACAGAAAGTCGTATATTAATCCAAGTCTTTAATCCCTTAACAGTCATGCCCATAAACCATATGTACATCAAATTATTGCATTTTTGGTCTTATAATCTAAAATTTAATCATTAATTAGCTTTATAATTTGACACAGAAATGACATAGAATCCATAAACATCTCAAGTATTTTATGCCTTCTTAATGAATGAAAACGATAGCCCCTCTCCAAAACAGAAGGGGCCATCTTGTTAGATAGTAAAGAAAATGAAACTGTTAAGGGTTAATAGTTTTCGTTTTTTGTCTCATCTCTTCTGTTTTTACAAATATTATGCTCTTTATAATGGTAGCCAAAGTATTTATGTCTCAGACTGCAAAAACTGTCTCTGTTATAATCCTGCTATGAATTTCAGAAGCCATTCTTCAATTTTGTTTACCAGATAAAATAGCTTAGAAAAGACTTTCAATATTTTAATGGAGGAATAGCCTCTACTCTATTAAATAAAAATAATTGTTCATTTTTAATATTCTAGGTAGACGCATTGGTAAAGGTGAAGGATATGCTGACATGGAATTTGCAATGATGGCTACAATGGGAGCTGTGAATTCTGAAACTGCAGTTGTCACTGTGGTTCATGACTGCCAGGTGTTGGATTCAATACCTGATCATTTGTTTGGAGAGCATGATGTTCCTGTTGATATTATTGTAACGCCTTCAAAAATAATTCATTGTGAGTCAAAATTACCTAAGCCAAGCTGTATTATCTGGTCTTTATTAAGTGAAGAAAAGATTAGCGAAATACCAATATTAAGAGAATTAAAGAAAATGGAAGAAAGGTGAAATACATAATACATGCTATGATGCTAATTGATTCTAATAAGTTAATCTAAATCAGGCATGCCTAACTCAAAGGCTAACAAGGGCAAAGTTTCAACTTTTACACCCACTCCCCAAACATTATTGAAAGGTAGATTTATTCGCAAAAGAGTATAAAAGTGTATTTAAATAATGCAATTAATGCTTTCTTTCTGACAACTGAAACTTTTCTCTGCTATCAATTTTCCTACCTTAGCAGAAATCCTGTTGGCAGTAATTACTTTTATAACTAATCTAAGGTGAAGTCGGTGATTCTAGAATTTAGATAAGATTTATTTATTTTTATAACTGAAAAAATTGCTCATAGTATTAAAAACTTCAAAACATGTAAATAATTTCATATCCAAGTTTTCAAATCTGGCTGTAAATTTTTGTTAAATATCTTTTTAATTTCTTAATCTCAAAAATATTATTATGATCTCAAAAGCAGATAAAAAAAAACAACTTAAGTGTCCTTTCCAGTAGAAAGTTAAGGTGAAAACTAATAATATTAAAGTAACTTTAAAAAATGTGGTATCCCTCACTACACAAGTTTTAGGTAAAATGTGATCCCCCCTCCCCCAACTATTTCTGTTGAGATTGCTATTACGGATACAGATCACTAAAGGGTTATGGATGAACTCACAAAAAAATTCTTTACCGATAAGATAAGGATATGAAATGATAATGACCATCTGATCTCATCCAAGCAGAGCCTCAGAGACATGAATGACAAAGTGGCCAGATGCATTAATGTCTCTGATGTATCTCAGTCAACATAGCACTCAACTTGATAAACTAATTATTGGTCACTATGAGCTGTTGTAAGTTTGTTGCATTATTACAACGTCAATGCCAATGAAGTTTGTTAACGTAGGAAATATCTTGAAATGAGGAAATTGAGAAACACAAATAAATGTATATGCAAAAGAAACATTTTGTTAATATTTGATATGTTGAATACAACATTGTAACAGCATTTGTGTTGGTTTGCAACAAAATAGATAGTTATGATAAGCAATGTAAGTGTACTTCCTTGCACAACTAAAGTCAAAACTGTTAGTTCGGTTTGATTACCAAGAGGTGACGTCGCCCTTTATGGCGGATAATCGCAACAAGATGTTTATTCATGGACGACACTAAATGGTTCAATGTGTCTGTAGAAATTTTTTCCCATTCCTGATGCAGATAATCTTGTAACTGTTGTACATTGCGGAGATGACGCTGGGCCATATTCCTCAAAAAATTCTCCAAATATTCTCTATAGGAGAGAGAATTTTTGGAGAACTGTCTTGCTGCTGGCCACTCTAAAAAAGTTATACATTTTGTACATAGCCATGTTTTTGTTATCTTCGGCTTATTAGGCCTTGCGTAACCTTATTGAAAATATATTTTTTTCGGCCAAACAATCGCTGCACTGATGGACGTAGATTCACTTCAAGAACGCATATATAGTCTGGAGCCTTTATCGTGCCCGTACAAAAATGCAAATTGCCAACCCCATTTGCTGCCAAGCAACCCCACACCATCACAGAGCTTGCTTTAAGTACCACACGCGTGTAACAGGAAGGATCGTTTGCTTCATCCATTTTCCTAATAACCTTTCAGCCAATATTTCCATATGAAACTTCAAATAGGGAATCATCTGTCCACAGTAACTTTTTCTACTGAGATGGAGTCCAGCTGAGGTGAGATTTGGCCCAAGCAACATGCCAGTGTTGATTTGATGAAGTGATAAATGGCTTACGTCTCGCTTTGTAGAATGCTTAGCCACATCTTTTGATATATCGACACATAGATACTTCAGAAATGGTCTTTCCAAAGCTTTGTCTTGCCCATGCGATGAGTTCTGAAACTGCCATGTGCCTATTTTTACGAATTTGTCGACGAAATAGGCGTACTTACCGATCAGTCAACGTTAGCTTTTGAACTGGAGCCTTTCCTGGACTGCTATTTCAAGTTGTAATTAACCGTTTTATAATACTACACACTGTAGATTGTGTCAATCATAACGTTCGGCCAATTTAGCGCTGCGAAATACCATTTGGTGCTGTTGTATGATTTGATTATGTACTGCAAGAGCAGTAGCTCGTCCCCTTGCCATGCTTCCGCTCCGATAACGATCGTGAATTGTTCACCATTATATGCTGTTTGCTTCCTCTGACGTCATTGACTCAGAATTGTGCGCGAAACGGCTGGGATATTCTCGTTCTTTCTACTGAACATACTTTATTGCGAAGCATTGGGATTAAGAATACAACTTTTAGACTAACTTTCAGTTCTTTGTTTTTTCAGTTGTGACATTTGTACATAGTCTACAACTATATATAACTATGCATTTTACAACGTTTCGATGTCCCCGCACTTTTTTAATTGCAGAAACCTTAGTGAACGAACTTCATTGACGTTGAATGTGAAGTTGCTTGTATTGTTATTTGAGTTGGGAAATTCAATACAAATAATTAAGCTTCAAATTGTTATTGAAACCTCTATTACAATGACCAGGCCTTAAAATTAGTCATTGAGGGCTGTGGATTTGAAAGGTTTCCTTATTTGTGCAATTTTGTGAAGATTTTATTATCATTTAAAATTATGACTGAAATAAAAAAAATATGTATATTATATCATTCTTTTTCTTTTTTAAAAACAAAACACAGTAAAAGTTGTTTTCTCAAATATATTTTTGTATAAGATAAACATTAATAAATTAGAATTAAAATGTGATATTTTAAAGATTAAAAATATTTTAATAATTTGTCATCTTAAAAATCTCTCTCCCCCTCTTTAATATCAATTTCGTAATGTTTTTAAACTGAGAGTAAATAAAACATTATTTAGAATGCTGAAATTTACTTTTCATCAGAAAAGAAAGCATGAAAACTTATTGTGCTCTTTCTCAAAAAAAAAAGAAAGAGAATGCCATTTTTTTTTTTTCTGTAAGTTTCCCAATACTAGATAGTCTGATGTAATTTTACTCTGAAAATTTTGTGAAACTGTTATTTTTCAAAATTATATTTCAGTACCTACTCGCTTACCAAAGCAATAAACTTCCATTATCCTAATTTGTATTTCCAACTGCTTTACTTATTAAATTTTCATTAAGTAACAACAGAATGCTTTGATTTTTATAGCGTTACAGTTTATTGTCCACTTTCTTATTATAAATCACTCATTCTAATTCTGAATGTATACTGACAAGAGATGATTAAAATCAAAACCTTTTTAATTTGTCCCATAAATTAAACCATTGAATATTCATTTTATCTTCCATTCACAAATGGCCAAATCTTGGTGTCAGGACCAGAGTCTTGAGTTCAAGACCAGAAGATTAAAAATATATATATATGTGCATCATGTTTCATGTTATATCCATCAAGGTTCAATATCTTCTTACTAGTGTATGTCAGTTTGAAGAGGAAGGTGGTGGCTCAGACATCAATCAACCCTGGTTCAAAATTATGAGATTCATATGAAAATAGCTCATGCAGGTCCAAAATAGAATGGTAATGTAACTAAACTAAACCACATGTTCTAACATTATTCCGATACTGTAGCATTCCACTTGAAGTTTTCATGAGAGACAAAGCGTAGTATAAACATTTTAGTTGGTATATTTTAGAGAACAGTTTACATTTTTACATCTATCGAATTTTTTTTTTCTTTTTTTTCTGGGAGGTAGGTAAAAAAAATAGAATGTTTAAAAAATACATTTTTTAAAATTAGAAATTCAAACTCATTTACATATTACAGTTAATATTGTATAGTTTAAGCATTCCTTTCACCATTTATTTGGTTTTTGTTTTTTGCCTTCTTTTGAGAATGCTTATATATAATTTTAATATTTGCTGATTAATTTAGTAATAGTATTTATGGAATTTCAAATCTTTCCATGCTATTTTTATATGCATTTAACTTTATCAGCACATCATGTATAACCAAGTATTTGTGAAATAAGGGGGGGAAATATTGCAGCATTAAATATTTCAAACTAGTACTTGTAACATAGGTTATTTACTATTTTCTAGGATATGTTTAATTTTAAAGCACATTTTTCCTTATAACCCTTTTACTTTGCATGGGGGGGGGGGGGGGGGGTAAAACGGGTTGTACCAGTAACTTACTAGAGCCCTGCCAGGACCTAATCTCTTGGATACTCTTAATTACCTTGTATATTATTTTACTCTCCTATTTTATTGTATCATATGTGCAATGACTTGATTGCTTTCTAATGAGGAATGAGAACACGAAGTAACTTTACAAGGCGATGATTTGAAAAGGAGGAAAACATAAAAATTTTTGTTTCTCCTCCAAAATCCTCATCTTAGTGATTGTGGGTATCTTAGTGAATGTTTCCACATATAATCTAAAGATTAAATTTCCTAAAGCTTTACTTATAAGAATATGTTTTGCATGTTGGACAGCATAATTATAATATTTAGAAATAATGCTTAATGGCTTTTCAACTTGAATCTATTTGTTTCTGCAATACTGATTCTGATCATATATGTTATTTAGGTGCTATCATTAACTGGAGGAAATGCTTTTGGTTTAAAAAAGAAAGCTCGAGTATTTTTTTTTTTAATTTTGAAATTAAAATTTCAAATATTCAGATTCCTTTACATTTCTAGCCTTAATTTTTGACTTAGTAATTTTAAATTTAAGAAAGTGATTTTTTTAAATATATTATTTCATTTGCTGTGTTAAAATTTGCAGTGAATATTTTATTTATAGTTTTAAAAGGAAAAACTTCAAATTCAAAATTTACTTCTAAAATAAGTATCAATACTCATGATAATGAAAGACATTTATTTTATTATCATACAAACATGTCTAAAGACATAAATAAAATACTTTTCATAAAGATAAACAGCAGTAATTTCATAGTTGCTTATTAAATTTGTTTGTAAATGAACAAATTAAATTTTAACAATCGGAAAAAATATCACAAGTCTTAAGATTTATTAATATCAAATACAAAGCAAACATTTTTTCCTTCATTAATTACAGTTATTATTTAATGTCTAACATATAAAAAAATGTTTTAATCAAAATTTTAGAAATGATACCAGTGACCTACGGCTTGCCAAATCTTGAAAAGTAATATTTTTTATATATATCAAGCTCAATAAAAACAGCTTTTAATGTCTATTCCTCAATGCTTGAATTTTTACCTAAGGTTTAAAAAATTTTTCAAAGTTAACAAAAGATGAATAATGGCAAAGTTCATGAAAAATTTGTTTATTACATCAAATTATGCTTTGAATGACCCTTTTGTTGTATTTTCACAACAATGAATTATCATTGTTTTGAAAATACAACAAACACCAAAATTATTCATTGATTGTGAAATTAGCATAATAAGAGTTAACAAAATGATATCTAGCTGCAAATACTTTTTTTTTCAAAATAGACCTTTAATTTTTTAAAAACAAAGATTGTTCTACAGTTTCACCTGTCAGTTTGTAAATGTTTTATAGAATTTTTTCAGCAATGCTTCACAAGAAAATACACCATGCTTATTTCTTATACATCCTTATCAAAAATAGCATTTTGTAAAACAAAGAATAATTTTTAGACTTAACACAAAATCTTTCACATCTATTAAAATAAGGCCTTTTGTAATTATCAATCAAATACTGCTTATTGTATTAAAATACATTCAAAACACATAAATTAAGTAAATGTAAGTTTGCTTCATCCCTTATCTGAGAAACCAATCAGTGAGTCAAAATTGCAGGATTTTTCATCATAACCAATTAAGAAGTACAAGTCTGAATATTTAGATGTAATACAAGTAGAATATGAGAACTTGTTTGTTCAATTATGTGCAATTATTTTCATACCAGTGGAAAATTTATGTATAGTGATCACGCTTCATCAGATAAGATTAAAGAATGATGTTGAGTTATTGAAAAAAAAAAGCCAACAGGAAAGGAGCAAAGAAAAAAAAAGTGAGTTAAACATTATTTTATAATTATTTATGGATGCTAAGAAAATTATGTAAAACAGATAAAAAGTTTTACAATGCAATAACTTTCAAGTATACATTTACTCATTCTACAATGTGATGTATTTCTATACTATAAACACACATTAGTAGCTAGAATGCAATTAACAGCTTAGGACTGTACTAGCACATACTATCACTTCAAGGCAAGCTGTAAAGGCCAGTTGATTAGAAATCAACCATTCAGACTAGCTTCCCCAATGGAACTGATCACTGCATTTATCTTTGAATTCCTACCTTCCTCAAAGCACCATGCATCTGAGACTGGCTTTTCTATTATTAAGAAAAAATTATCTTAGCACTCAAACCCGCATTATAGAGTTATAAGGTGTAGACACAATCGAATCAGCAATATAAGACAAATGAGATATCTTGGGACTGAGAGTTTTTTTTGTAAACATCAGTGTTTTTTTAGACCTGTAGGTACTATTTTCTTACTTAGTAAATATCTTCAAACTATGGAATAGAATTTCTAAACTGTAGATAAAGGTTTAAAATCTTTTTAGAATAATATAAAATACCAATCTTGTTGTGTATTACATCATTTTAAAGTGCTGAACTATGAAGGATAAACAATACTTTTCCCATCAAGCTAGTCATCATGTCTTAACAAGTAAAAGAATTTATATTTAATGGTAAGGATTATTTTATTTTGCTAAAACAATGAAGAATGGGAGAGGATCTGAAACAGATAATAGGAATCAAATTTGTCTTTTTTTTGTGGTTTTGTTATTTGGAAGAAGTGCAGAGAAATTATTAAAAACTTTGTATTCCATTGAAATAAAACAGACTAATGCAAAATATTTCTTCAAATAATAGCAAGTAAAATTTTAAAAATGATGTCTGATAATATTTTGAAAAATCCTTATCTGCATAACACAATGATGCAATTTCAAGGGATGACAGTTTATCAGTGTTTATTTGACATATTTTCAATCATTGGAAAATGCTCTTGAAAAATGTATAATTCTGCTAGGTTTGACCAATTTTGTTTTCAAATTTATATATCTAATGTAAGAATTTGCATTTTATTTATGTGAACTCCATTTTCTTGCTTGAATTTGGCCATTCAGTAGAAATACAATTTTAGTTTTCAGTCATATTATAAAAAAAAAAAACATTTAAAAGCAATACCATGTATTATAATGTATTCCTTATACTTCTATATAAGGTACATATAATCAATAAACACATATATTAATAGAAAACAAAATTCTGCTTATAGTATAAGAATGCTTTTAAAATAAAAAGCATAATTAAAAGTTATTTTTAAAAAATATAAATGAAACAGAAAAAACCCTATGGGTAAACATTTTCCAATTAATTAATGAATATTTATTAGCATTTAATGTGGCCTAAGTCATATAGAGAAATTTATTAAAGCTACAGATTCATGAAAAATAATAAATTCCATAATTCAGTAAGTCAATTTATTCTCTCGACATAAAATAATGATCAACATAAAGGCATTGCAAGAGGTAATTCAAGCTAGCTGTGTGATGTAAGTTACCATCACATGTATTGATAACAGCATTAAAATTTAGAATCAATAACATATATAGAATTTCTATATTTTTCACTTTAAGTAGAAGGAGAATATTTAACAATGTGTTTATTTTGAATCACAGTTAACTTTAACAAGTCATTCCACTCCATACAAATGATGGCACTTCATGCCTTTCATTTTCCAGCCCATGCATTTAAGCAGGTCATTCATGATTGCTCACACAACACAAATTCATCCTACCAGTCCTCCAATCCTCACCTTCTCAGATTTCCTGTATAAACCATACATCCCAAGTCTCCCTCACCATACACATGCCTTCTTTATGGCGGACAATCCAAATGGAGTGCTGGATATCAAACCTGTTAAGCTGGCTATGCCATTTGTTCTAAGCATTATCCCCCATTTCAATGAAAAATTAAGCCGCGTCATTCACGGATGCTCCAAGTCGTACTGTAGTTCTTTGATCCCCACCGATGGATTTATGCCCCCCCCCCCCACTTGATGGATTTCCAATTTTCTAGCCTAGTCACGAGGTCTCAATCTAGTCAGATCCTTTGATGTGCCACTAGCCTTGCATCAGGGTCTCAAATTGGAATCAGCGCATGTAGTCTTGGTTTTTGAGTTTGTTTGAATTCCATCATTTCTAATAATTTGTTCCAAATTTCATAGGTTTTCGAACTTGACGATTGCTTTTTCCTTTGCATGCTCCAAAAATTCCATTTAGGAAGACATGCGAATGGCCTGCTTTAAATATCCAACCATCCATTCCAATTCTGATAGGTTTTTCATGCTGACTACCAGTTTTGAAAGCCCAGCCTTAAAAAAAAAAAAACCTATTACTAATGCTTATATTTTTTACTTTAACCCTCTTTTCTCTAAAAAAATATCCATCAAAAAATTAATGCCATTCAGTGGTGTAGCGACGGCGAGTGGTACCCGGGTCACAATGCAATTTTTTTGCCCCTCTTCCCATTATGAGTGTCTTAGCATATGTAAATGACACCTGGGGCATGTTATTTTTTTGCCCCTTCATCATATTTGACCTTAAAAAGTGACAAAAAAAGGAAGGCTTTATCACCATGGCCAGTGGTGTAGTGAGGGTAAATGGTGCCCGAGAAATATGATTTTTTTTTACTCCAGTCGTCTTCAGTGGCTTAGCAAGCATATATGCAGCTGGGGGCATGGTATTTTCACACTTTCTCATCATATTTTGCTTTTAAAATGGAATAAATGCGATATTTTAACTCCATAGCACCCCCTAAAACTGGCTACAAGGGTCATTTATACCCTTCTTGCCTCCTGATAACTACACCACTGCTCTCATTAACATCAGTTCAATACAAAACTCTATTTAAGTTTAATAAAACTAGTTTTGTGATTGAGAAAATGAACAAAACTTTCTTTCTGAATGAGTAAAAGAAATCAGGTGTACTTTTTTTTCTTAAATGCATGCTTTTATATTACAAAAAAATATTGAAAGAAAGAAAATAAAATTTCCTTTATATCCCAACACATCTTCAGAAACACAACTGAAAAATATTGATATTTATTGTAATTAATTTATATTACAAACAGCAATTATTTTATTACTTAAATATATGCCATATATCTATTGAATCATTGTATTTTAACCGTTTAAGTTAAAATTTAGTCATTCCTAGAGGCTATAATCCAATAAATCTATAAACATCTTAAGTGTTCTATGGACTATCTACAAAATGAAAGCACAATTTGAAAACAGAAGGGTTTTCTAATGTGGTAATAGAAAAATTAAACTGTTAAAGGAAATTAAAAGCATTTTTTTTTTTATCATAGTCTTCACTTCCATGAAAAAGAAGTTACAAAATGGAAGATAATATATTATATTCCACATCCAACTTGCATACTGTTAAAATATTCTGTTTATATGTAGATAGTGCTGTACATTTATTTTGAAAATTTGTAAAAGAATATTTGCTACTGTGAAAAGAAAAAAAAATCATTGAAGTAATGGCACTTTTTATCACACTACCATTTTTCTTTTCTCAAGTGTATAATACATCTTTTAGCAGACTCTTTACATATACATTCCTTTGGATACATGCCACCAAGTGCATATTTTTCACATTCTGTCTGACAAGATACATATTTATTGCTCCTACAGAATTCTAAAAACACTATATTTAATTACTTGAATAGAAGCAACACCATAATGTAATAAACTCAATTCTTGTTATGAATTTACAATGACTAACAATAAGCAAGTAGAAAAACATGTCTATAATAGAAAAGCAGAAATCAACAATTTGCATTAAGTTATGCAATAAATTAAAGTGCATAAACTTATTTATTCAACAAATATGAAGTTGTAATATTCTTATTGCATAAGCAATATAATCCAACAAACTTTAACGTGCTGATTTATAATCAATAGAATAACAGACACACGGGAAAAATTTACAGAATCAACAACGTTATTTGCATATTATCATTTCAATCTTATAAGGGAATTACAAAGATGTGTCTGGATATACATATCTAGCTATTTTTACAACAGGAAAGATATCCAACTTTTTAAGGACAACAAGCTAAAATAATATAATCATAAAACTTCTAAAATCAAGAAAACAGAAGACAAAACAAATGTACACAATATCCTATGTCCTTCCATTTTCACTATACAAAAACCAACTGGTAACAGATATACCGAATTGGTTAGGAATGTTGAGCTGAAAAACATACCTCATATTCGGAATAATATGAATAGAATTAAATCAAAATAAGAAAATATATAGATAAAAACATTCAGCATTGTAGAATGTGTATCACTTTGGTTAAAAAGATTGTAATCAAAATTATCAATTTAATCTTAATCATACCAGAAAAGAGAAGGTTGCTCTTTAAAACTTACGACAAATTGAAACTCCTCTCTTAAATGTAGACTATTTTATTAAAATGATGAAAAGCTGATAAATGGAATGATATAACCAGAAATAAAATCTAATTTGGCAACTTTCACAATTAGTTCGCATTTTCTACTACTAAGGAAGAAAATAATGTCATTTAATCATAAACATAAGATCTAAAACTAAGAAAGCACTTTCGAGTTCTAAAGAAGTTAGTCGCGTTTATTTATAACAACTTCAGAATTGAGGTAACCAACAACTACTTTATCAAACCAGGAGAAAAGGCCATTGAAACTTTGAGCGTAAGGTTCATCGTGTTTTTTTAAAGAATCCAACAGACGCATGATTACAGCAACTGCTCTGTAATGAAAGGACACTAAATATATTTCTTCATACGGATTGATGTCTCCGGGAAGGCTAGTTCGTAGTTGGCTTTGATCTAAATTATAATCAAAACAATCTTCCCCTCTTAGTAATGCGCGCATTTCTGTAACACCAGGATCTTCTTTCTTCTCTCTTGGTTTATACATATGATAGGGGACGATCTGATGTTTCGCTAAATACCTTCCAGCGATGTGTCCCAGGAAAGATACTGCATTTTTATAACATATTAAATGACAACAGGCGTAAATAACAAGTATTCGCTTGCTGAAGAAACGAATATACCTTTTGAAAAGGGAACCTTTTTTGTTAGGTGTATCAATCTCTTTGCAAAGTACTTTGATATTTGTTTTAGGGAAAAAATATACTAACCATTTCATTACTGATTCCATCACTTTACTGTGTGGCGGAACAGCGTAGAATAACAAAGCACAATGAATTCTAGGGCAATTATTACGCAAGTAAACCAATTGCTCAAGACATGCTTTACTTTGTTTGTCATTTGTTGTTAAACTGTCAAGACGATAACGATACGATTAAATTTATATGACAGATGTAGTAAATAACAGATACTCTCGAAACAAGAGTAATAAGTGTCAGGAGTTTTTGGTTCAACCAATCTCTATCAATGTTTACAGAAAGAAAGATTTAGTGGGAGTCCAAAGATTTTTAGATGTTCTATTATTAAATTTTAATAGATAGTGTCAAAGTTTGCATTTTTTCTGATCGTAGGAATTTTCTGAAAGTTTGCATACAACAGTTCTGTTTCGGCATCAAGATCGTTTTCATCAAACTAGCTTCAAATCAGATGCGTCGCAATGCGCATGCTCAGGTGATTTCCTAGCGGCGGGCCGTTTGAGACAGGTGTGTTTTTAAAGTTATCCTGTTTTCATTAATCATATTTAATTTTGAACAATTGATGTGTGATATTGGGTTGGCGGTGTGGCCGACTCTCATGTGTAGTCCTCAATTCGAGAATTTCTCTTTTTTTTTTTCCTCAATTGGAGACAAAGTGGTTTTATGGCAATCATACGTCTCAAACATACTTTTTTTACTAAACCTAAACCATATCTAATACATTGTTAAAACGTAAAGTTTATCTTTTATTCGAAACATTTTTTCATGTACTATATTTTTTAAAAATATTTTTAATTTGATCTCTATGAAATGTGTATTGCTTTCATTTTGTAGTATTTTATTTTAGGTCTGTATCACTACATAATGTCCTTACATCATATGCTGTGCAACTAAAGCCTAACAGCATAAACTTCGTATAGGTGCCATAGGAACACTTACATAGATGACAACAAAGGACATTGATCAGAGCAATAGGTAAGTTGCATGTATATTTTTTCTGATTTCATTGAAGAGGTTTATTCATGACAACATAGTGATGAGATAGGAGATTGAAAAATGAAACTTCGTCAGATCTCATGATTATGACAGAATCTCCGCTTTGAGGGATTCATGTTTGCAGGTTCAAGTTCAGATTCCACAAGAAGCATTTCTTTGTGTATTTAGACCTGTAACATGTTGAATCTGTTGGACGTTTAACATCCTATTATTAAGTTTTTTTCAATCGGAATTCTTTTTAAACCAGACTCAATTTGGTCTTAGTGAATATATTTTCTGTTATAGTTATAGGTAGTTAGAATTGCCTCCTATCTTTGTAAATATTTTTTTTTTAACACAAGCAATAGTTTGGATGACATAGCTGGTCAATAGAATAAGCTAGTTTCATCAGATGCTATTGAGTTAAATTAAATGGCTAAATTTTTTATTTTGATTATAAAGAAATGCTTTATGCCAAATTTTTGTAATTTAATAATAATTGAAACAAGCATTTATTTTAACAAATGACTGTTTGCTTTGGCTAAGTCTTAAAAAAAAAAAAAAAAATCTTTTTTTTACATATTGGAGCATTGGCCCAACCAAAGTGTATGGTACGGCGCCAAACTTGAATTTTTTTGGCGAAAAATCGCTACATTTGGTAAGGCAATGGCGGATATTTGGCGAGAGATGTACCGTACACTTTGGTTTTACCAGAGCATCAATGAAGATTAACTGACTCTATTTCATAGAGACATTCGAGATTATCCATGCTTGACGTAATTTTTTATATAAAAAGTGATCCAAAGTAACTTACCAACCGGGCAAGGCAACAATATGCCCCTCCCCAAACCAACATATTTTTTAAAATTCCGTTAAATCTGTCCAACTTTTACTTAGAAATATGCATGCTTTGTCTTCAAATATGACTTAAAAATTTTATGGTGAGAATTTTTAAACTTCAGCTATATTTAAGATTAAATAGTGGTCTTATTGAAACAAAAATAATATATTCAACAAATTTTTAAAATATATTTTTATTTCTCAAGACTATCGAAACTTTTTTTCTTTACACTCCTGCTTTGGTGGCCGGGCAGTTGCTCGGGCTGCTTCTGTTTATCTAATTTGTTTTATTATAAAGCATAAAGTTGATATTTAGGATATTCCATGGAATAAAAGTAAAGTGATAATACTGAAATACACAACTATTTAGTTTAGTTTTGTTTTTATAAGCCAATTCTGTAATCTGTAAAAATATATTCAGGATTAAAATTTTTAATGGTATAAGTTATCAAAAATTAATTATTCTGTATATCTCCTATAAGAAATGTCTTTAATATTATTGAAATGCATGAAGACCTTATAATTCATTAAAAAAATGGCATTATTAAATAACTATCATGCAAAAACAAAAAAATGTTTCTTGACCTAGTGTCAATTCTGTGTTTTGATTTCAAGGTTCCTTAAGGATTAATCAGGGTGCGTAGCATCATGAAAAGTGCTTAAATTTGGAAACCATTTTTAAGCACCTTAAAAGTGCTTAATTTTGAAAAAAGGTCCTTAAAAAGCACTTAATTTTCTCGAGAAGTGCAAATATAACATTCTTCTACTTTGTTTTCCTAGACATTGAATACAATAAATCGAAAGCATAGTCATAAAGCTTAGTTTCACTGGATATATCAAAAAAGAAAACCGAAAGGAATCCAAGTTGAGATAGATCAAGAGGTGTCAACACATTAAGATAACACTTATAGTCAAGTCAAACAAGGCCCAAAATGTCAGTGAATTAAGCATTAAATCATATAGTTTTGAAAACTGGCACACATGTTCATGAGGGGCTCCTGTTGAACATACCAAAGTCCCTGATCCTGAGGAGGGGAGCTCGCTACCATCTTGGATTTCATTCTCCTTTTTTAGTTTTTCTTGAATATCTCAAATTATTCAGTTTTCAATTACATATAAAACAATGAATTAATGATCGTAAAATTCCATAGAAATACATGCTTTTATTTTTCTTCTAGTGTTAATAGTTTCTGAGATAATTAAGAAAAACTAAAAAAGGGGGCATGCAATCCAAGAATGCGGAAAAATTTAAGACCCAGTATCTTGGAAGCTATTAAAGCTAGAAGAAAAATAAAAGCATGTATTTGTATGGAATTTCATGCTCTTTAATTTTTTGAATCAAATATAATTTGAAAACTAAATAGTTCTTGAGATATCCAAGAAAAACTAAAAAGGGGGATGACATCCAAGATGGTGACACGAGCTCCCCCTCAGAACCGGGGACTTTTAGTATGTTAATCAGGGTCCCCTCACAAACATGTGTACCAATTTTCAAAACTATGATTTATTCTTTTTCAAAACCTTCATTGACTGGACTATTAATGACTTTTTTTTTTTTTTGCTCCCTCTTTCTTCAACAGTGGCCATCACTGTATATTGAAATACTGGAATGGTTGTCCCGAAGGGGCAAATTAGTTCCAAATTAATTGGTAATTGTTAATTTTGAAAAAGGTCACATATTTTTAAGATGGCACACTTTTATAAGATTAACATGTTATAAGAATTGACTTAATTTTTGGTAATTACAATTTGCATTATCATTATTTTTTTGTCAAACCAAAAAGACATCCTTAATTTCATAGAAGACATTGTGCAAATACAAAAATAAATATTAAAATTTAAGAATACGTATTTAAAATTAAGAAATATATGTTTAAATTTTTCAATAAAAACTGCATTATTATAAAACAGAAAACATCCTATGCTTAGAAAATGTGTGGGTTTACAGATGCATGCATGTACAAAGGTGCTTAAAAAGTGCTTAATTTTTGCAGCAATTTCTCACTATGCACCCTGTTAATTCATTTTATCAATATAAAATGATTGTGCATAATATTTTCATTTTGTCGTCGTTCAGGCAAAAGTCACCAAGGAGTCCAGAATTATAGCTTTGAGATTTGGTCAGCAGGGGTGGTATTAGAGTCTAACTGATGGGGAGGCATGACCTGCTTTACAAGGGGAGGGGCATTATGGTGACACTCTCAAATTTTTGCCAGATCTTGATTTATCTACTAGTTGAATAGCCTGTTGCAAGAACAGGGTTAAAAGTTTTGCCATAATGGGAGGGGGGCACAGCTTTCCCAACAAGAGGGCCCAGGCTATCCTCTGGCAGCACACCTGTTGGTCAGTTTAAACGTGATTAATTTTGAGTCATTATGATAAATAGTAAAAATTATTTTACAGATTTCTAGCTCCTACGGTTGATTTACTGATGTTTAGATAACAGGTTTCTATCACGAAATAATTCATTGCAAATTCTAATTGTCTGCAGAAGTCTGTCAAAAGGTTTTTGTGGACTTGGTGACTTCTCCCTGAATAATGACGATTTATTCATATTCCTTTCCTTGGCTATATTAAAAGTTTCCTGTATTATGTAAATTACGTTAGTAAAAGGTGGTTGAAATATGACTGGGACTAATTTTTGAAAAGGAAAGCCACAATTAGCAAATTCTTACTAGCTCTTGTCAGTCTTCAACATACTCCTCTCCGGAGTCTAACACATTTTTTTCCAACATTCTAGAAACCCTTTTGAAAAGAGACATTTGGTTGGTAGCATATCCACTCCTGAATAGTCTGCATGACAACATTGTTGTCTGATTTTAGTCTTCCAAACAAGTAGCCCTCTGAAGCATTTATATCACTCAAATATATGGGTCCATGAGAAACGCTCTTCCTCATACTGTTGGAGTCTGTGGTGAATTTCAGACAATGGGACATTTTCTCCAACTTTTTTTTATGTGTTCACTGCTTTTGGCTATGAAATGCAAGTGATTTGTATCAAGAGTATATTACTAGGCAATTAGGAAAGATGCACCATTCACATATTAAACCATTCACACATTAACCTTACAGATGCATTTTTGACTAAAAATACATCTACCAGGTTTAGAGATTGAGTTAACTTTAAAGGTCAGAGTTTTTTTTAAAGGTTGGAATCAAATTTGAGTTTGTTAGATTGAGATACGGGCAGCTTATGATGTAGGATATCTTGGAGCAAGATTCCTACACCATGTATTGAGTTTAAAAGTTGTGGTTCACACCTGCCATCACCACTCACTGGTGCCAATTGATAGAAAAAGAATAGCTTGAGTTGCATATATTTCGTATCACGTTTTGCAACGAGTTACCAGCACCTTGTGTGATGATCATAAACATCACTATTGAAATGCAGTGAATATTGTTACAAAACATCTGGTGGGTGTGCGCGAATGCAATCTGCAGCAAGCAGGATAATAAAAAAAAATTATAATTAATGAAGCTTTATACCACTGAGATTTCAGCAAAGACATTAATTAGAAATGTAACGAATATTTGGCCCTTTTGCCAGATACTAAGTAGATATTCGGCCTAATATATTCAGGATAATATTTTTTTCGTATGCTTTTAAATTCACATTTCACAAAGAATGTTGAATTACATTTCAGTACATTTGTTAAAAAAAATCTAACATTTACCTAATTCTAAGTTGCATAGGTGAATTTAATAAAGTTACATATAATTTACCATTGAAAAGCCTGAAATTATTATGCAAGAACAATAATTTTTCAGCATTTTTAGGAGGAGGTCTGTTTTGTTTGGTTTCATACACATATAATACCAACTAGGGATGTAGTGAATATTAAGTATTAGGCCTATTCAGTGCTTACCCGAACATTCGGTCTGGCCAAATTCTAAACAGATATTCGGCAGAATAAATTCAAAATAAAATGTTTTTTAAAAATGTTATTTTAAATATATTTAATAAAGAATTTTGCAGAATTACAATCCACTACATTTGTTATAAAAAAAAAAAAATCTTAACATTTATCCGATTTACATAAGTACATATATGTATTTAATAATGTTGCATATCATTTATAGTAGTCGGTTCCATGTGGGTTCATATATTACCATCTTCAGAAAATAAATATCACTATATAATGCTTGCAGGTGCTGAAAGATATTTTCATGTTAAATTTGCAAACTTTGGAATTTTTTTCCCTCACCACTTCATCTCTCCTATTAGAGTAGAACCCCGGTAACCCGAAATCCAAACACCTTTTTCTTAATTTTCTGAAAACTTTTTACTTAAAAAAATGAAGGAAAAGTAACAAATCGGAAACAAAGCTAATATTTATTTCTAACTTAAAAAAGAAGTATTTAAAGTGGTCTGTAAGAATGAATACAGCACCCTTTATTAGTAAAAACAAATTCAGATATCTTCTTTTTACCTTCAACTTGTTTGCCAAAGTACTGTGCAAACTGCCACATGCTCTTTCCGTATGCTTTCACAGAGCACCCAGAGTCAATATTCTACTGCATCTGGTATCAATCCTAATTCCTTGGAATCCGAACAGATTCCAAGGAATTAGGATTACCCGGGAAATTCGGTAAAATACCCTTGATATACCAGATGCAGTAGAATATTGACTCTGGGTGCTCTGTGAAAGCATACGGAGAGCCCCAATTAGTTCAGATTCCTGGTGTTCTACTGTAGAAATTCTTAATCAAAATAGGAATCTACTTCTGGTAATTTTAATTTATCCATTCAATTTTCTTAAGTGTTTGTCATTGTCATGTTCTACAATGATGACTCTTATTTCTTTGAAGCTATCCCAAAATGACAGTTTCTCATTTCTTATTATTAGAATTAAGATATTGAAAATATTGCAAGCATACATAAAGGTATTAACAATTTTTAAAATATACAAACAATAAAAACTCAATATTATTTAATCTTAAATTTTTTCATTTAAAGTTTGAAAAATATTTTATTTACAATCAAAAGGGAAATGCTTTTAAATATTTGTATCAGGTATTTGTCTGGGTATTCGGCCAAATCACTATTCGTTACATCCCTAGCATTAATGTAGCACAGGTAACAAAATTGAAAAGCACTTGTATAAATTAACAACAGAGATCACTGATAAGTCTCTGTCGCAGCTCTTTCTATAACACTCAAATGTCTCTCAGTTCACCAGCTTTACTGCTGACCTAACTCCAACTAACTTTCTTGCTTTTATACCTTTTGTAAGAGGAAGTGATGTCATATAGTAATCTCTAGAAGGTCCTTGATATTTCTTGCTCCTAGTAGAGATATGACCACAATTCATGAGTTTTCTAGAAGATTCTTTTTGTCGCCAAGATTTGAATGTTAGGGAACAACTTTACAACTTCGTAAAATACCATCACTTTATTGAAATGACAGTGAATATATTAAACTATGGCCATAACTCCCGACAGCTTTGCATCAAAGCATTCAGCAGTTGTATAAACTTTTAACATTGCTTAAACTTTCTTAGACTTCTCAATAACAGTTATTAAAAATAATAATAAGCAAGTCACCTAATTCCAGACTTTTTGATTAACTAAGCTTTATTTTGATTGTGATTTCTTGTGCTTCATTGGCTTATTATCTCGTGTAGATACTTACACTTTTAGTTGCATTAAAATACATTGGATGAAGACAAGTCATGGTTTTTTTTTTTTCTTCAATTGTAAAGAAGGTTCAAATATAAAAAATTTGCTCCTTGTAAGCGAAAATGAATTTTATTTATATGGAGTGAATTCTATTATAATCCAGTTTTTTTTCAACCGAGTGATTTTCAAAAAATATTTTTAAGCTCTATGCTATTTCTTTTTTTCAAAAGTGAACAACAGTTGTCAAAATTTGAGCTTTACATTGTCTATTTTAGGTAGATCCAGCTAATTTTTGTGCATGGAAGTTGCAAGATATTCGCCTCTTGATAGTCGTAGGAAACCATCTTGAATTCAACAATACAGTGATGAACTAAAACATTAGAACCTAGTTACTTGCTTTTCTATATCTTTGTATTTTGCAGTAGGTTAAAATCACAAAAAAATATTCAAGACACAAGTGTACTTCACTGCATAACACAAGATGGTAAATTCCAATCTGTTATTGTGCTTGTATACTACAGTCCTTGAAGATACTTCATTTGTTAATGGTGTCAGTGAAAAAGACGTGAAACAAGCTATTGAACATATGCATAAAGATTACAAGGGATCTCCAGATAGTCTATCTAAGAGTCTTACTTGTTTAACAGACTTCAATGAAGTTGCCTATAGATGTGCCTATTTGTTTAAATATGCACCATTTCACACAGCTCTTACTTATAAAGCAATGAGTCATGCTTTGACTGAAAGTCCATATGAATTACGAGCACTTTTAGATTCCCTCTCGGGGCCTTTAAAATTATGTAGCCTTGGTGGTGGTCCAGGGGCCGATGTGATTGGAGTATTAGCAGCAATGCATAACCAGTTTGGTTTCTTTCGCAGTTCTGTCAAATTGGTTGACATCATGTCTGAATGGGAATTAACATTCTGGTCAGTATTGGATGAATTGAGACAGCAAAATTATGGACCTTTGTCTGAAAGTATGAGTGAGAAGTGGTTTGATTGGTCTTTTATGAGAGCTGATCTTCAAAGTGAAATGAGCAGAGAACTTACTGAAGTATTAGGAACTGCTGATTTGGTTACTATGATCAAGTTTGTGTCTGCTGCTGCTTGTAAGGAAACATCCAGTATGATTGAAGTAAGATTTTTCTCATTGTTATTTAAAAATGCAGAATTTGGTTTGTTTTAATTGTGATTATTTTTATATGTATTCCAAGTTATTTGGAATTAATCCTAGTTGTGTGTTAGATTAATTTATTAAAGAAGTTGTTTCTGAAGGCTTATAACAATAATATATTAAATGCATGATGGTTGCGCCAATCTTTTATATGCCATTTCTGCCTTTTAAATAGCACGAATGATTGTGGTAGTGATATAGTTGAAATCCAAGTTTTTACTTTCTCAACATGCATATCATTCCAAGATTAATTGTACTGATGATATTATGATAGAATATAAAACACCCTTTAACTTGATAGTCTAGATATTGTGCAGACTGAAATATTATTTATTCTCATTAAATAAAAATATATGTGAAGAATTTACATTAGAAAATGCCTTTCAAAGCCTTGTTAAAAAAAGAATAATTTTATTTGAATTTATGAAACTCTTTACATTCCTTGAGCTATTTTCTTTATGCGAGCAATTTTTCATCTCCATCACTTGTAATAATCAGGCCTCAAGTTTAAATCAAAAGTTAAGGGGAAAGCTTTAATTTTTAATTTGAAATTGTCTTGTTGATCATACAGAACTTCTAATTACTTTCAAAAGTTTCCATAACTTAATTCTCCCAAAATGCAATCTAAACTTAGAAATGTTGAGAAACCAAAACAGAAAGTAATGTTGAGAAATTATGTAATGAGACAAATAAAAACCCTACATTTTGCTTTTTTTAAATATGTATAAGGTAGGGGGCTCAGATATCACCCACTTTCTTCTTAAAATCGCTTACGACAGTGTCTTCTTGATTTGTAGTGGTAGATGGTGAACACTACCGGAACTAAATAGCTTCCCCCTTCAGTAGCTGTTTGAGGAAGCCGTTTGAACCTGTGTTGTTTTTACTTTGGGAAATTTTGCTGATTTTCATGTTAGGTGAATTAATAATCGTATTTCATTCCTTTTAGTATAATCAGTAAAGTTCAAGTTATAATATATACCATTTGAGGCAGTGATAGTGACTATAATTGGCTACATTTTTGTGTAGTTTTTTGTTTGCGATCCGATTCTGCAGGGGGATGCCGTTGTGTTTGATGTTAGGTTGTCCACTTGAGTTTCCCCATTATTGCACTAGCCCTTTGAGGGGCACTATATTAAAAAAAAAAAAAAAAAATTACCCTTAAAAATACATGGTTAATGTCCTATTCACCTGATAATGCTCCTAAGTTCTGTTTTATTCAGGGAAAAAATGTTAAAAGAATGCTATAACTCTATTCCTAAAAGTACAAAAAGGCTGTCTTGTATTACTTTCAATTTTGTTGTGCCTTAATTTTCATGTTTAACACATTTATCGCCACATGAAGCAAGTGTGTGAGGGCGCTATTATAGGAACACTTTTTTTTAGTAGGAAAAATGTTGCGGTTGCAAAAAAAACAAACTTTGTGCATGTTTTAAACTTATGTATTAGAGTTGTAATTCACTTTTTTTAGATAACAGTCCAGGTAATACATTAGAACAATTTTTAGACAAATTGCACTTGAATTAGTCCTGATTAAAATAATATCAGTGGTGGTAAATTAAGTGGGTGATATTTGTACCATATATGAAGGTAACTTATGCTTTGCAAGATAGTTTTAAAGTGTGTTTCTAGTTGTATATGCTTACTTTCTGAAATATTTTTTAAAATGATATTCTATTTTATTGCTTCATTAATATATCTTTCATTTTAAATTTGCAGAAAATCTTCAGAATTATGAAACCTGGTGCATTCATATTGTTTGTTGACAATGCAGCTGGGGGATTTAAAGAATTAATAAGCAGTGCAGCTAGGAAATATGAATTCATTGCTGTTTCAACACCTTTGAAACATCAACCTTACATAAATGAATGTTTCAAAAATATCAAATATGGTTACAAAAGTTGTTATGAAAGTAAAGTTGCTGTGCAGTTATTGATGAAATCTTGTCCAACCAATTATTTGGATGAAAGCAATTTGATAACAAATCGATCTTGTAATGAAAATTTTCTCTCATCACCAGTTTCACACTGGCAAAAGATATATGTACCTCAATTTCAAAATTTTAGAATTGGTCCCAAGCCAGTAGATAATATTATGAATGTGCATGAAACATTTGAATCGCCACCAAATTGGCATGGAAGCAATTGCTCACCATCTGAATTTTCACCAAGGCCGGACAGGCTCAAAGCACAAATTGATAGTCCTGTGAATCTTTATAAATCATTTGAATCTCAGTCAATTTGGAGTTCTACTCCACATGCTTTAGCTAGTCAAAATGGGCCTGTAGTCAAAACTGGCCATGATTCAGGTTATTCAGATGAATCGTTTGAGAGTGAATTGTCGTGGGATTCTCCAGTATATAATAGTTCACCATATTTTAGAGCATCGCAGAGACTGAGTAGGTATAGAATTCCTCGGAGAAAGACTGGTCACTCTTTCCATGAGAATGAGTCATTTTGGAATACATCAAACAACAATTTACCCCAGCATTCTACATTGATGCCTTATGATGAAAATTCTTTAGCACCAATACCTTATAGACAAAATTTGCAGCAGTTAGAACAAAGTTCTAGAATATCTTTTAAAGGAATTGACAATTCAGTGTACAATCAAAGTCCATTCAATTCTGAATCACCTTTGCATAAACCTTGGAGTAATAATCGCCACCCATTTGGAATTTTACAACATTCTGAAAGGTATCAGTATGAACTAGAAAGGTATCCGATTAGACAATCAAAAAATGACTTACTCTCATTGCCACCATCACATCAATGTCCTAGGAATTACAAAGCACCAAGGCCTAGAAAAGTTTTAATGCATCAACAGAAACCATACGAGCGAAAAAGGTCTCAAACCAAATAATGGATTTAAAAAAAAAAAAAAAAAGACTTCCTATTTTTGAAGCTACCTCATCAGCTTAACAATTTTTAGTCCAGAGAAAATAGATTTTTGCATGTATAGAGTTGAATGCCTTTTTTTCTTTGATATAAATTGAGTTAGTATCTAAAAGCTGGCTTAATATTAGTAATAAAAAGAAATTAGATATTTTTCTTATCAATGTAGGGCAAAAGTGTTTTTACTCTTTTAATATGTTATTCAAGTTGAGTTGCATTTTCAAAAGTCGACGAAGAAAAATAAATGCATGAAGTTCATTGGATATAAAGGAATATTTCTTCAAGAGACTTTAATAATATAAATTGTGTTTTATCCGAATCAATTTTACTGAAAAGAATTTTTAAGAATGTTAGAAGTGAATATGTTTAATCTCATTTGATCAAAAATAAGATTTCAGTATCTATCTTGTTAAATTAAAATGTGATTATTGAGAATTACTTTAAATTCATTAAATTTTATTTTGAAAGAGAATCAGATGTAACATTTTTCAAATATTTATAAAAGTCTTTTTAAAACTGTTGTAGTTATACTCTATGTTCATTATCAAGCTGAGTTATTTTTCAAAGGAAGATGTAGGCTGACTACACCAGTTGTTGGGATTTTTTTTTTTTTTTTTTTTTGTTCCGTAGGTTTATACACATAATACAGATGATTACAATTGCTTGTTACAAATATTTAATTTTAGAAATTGTAATAAAATATATTTCTGTTACATTATATTAATTATACTTAACAGAAAATATCATTTTCAGTCAGATAAAAAAAAAAAAAAAAAACTCGTTCAGACCATATACAGAAATAACTTTTCTTTTTTTAAAAAAAATGAAAACTAGTTTGCCTTAATACCTCACAAACTGAAATGTGTCGAAACAGTAGCAATTTTTTTTTTTTTTAAATCAATCTTTTGTATCAGAGTAGCCATTGATTACTTATAATAGTTTCAGTCATGATATGACTTTATCCTAAAACAGGATTAATGTATCAAAAGTTCTGCTCCATGATTTAAGAATTTTCACTGTATTATAACTTACAAATATAAGAAATTGTTCCAAAAGCTGCTTTTTTCTAAGACATAGTTCAGTGATGCATTCCACATAATAAGGTTGAATACATCACTGAGTTATAAAACTTAACCCTTTCTAGAACCATACATTTGGCTATAAGCAGACCTTCAAAGCTTAATTTACTATGTACTTGTGTGGTAGGGGTGGTGAATAAAGAATATACCTCAGCTCCAATGGCTTAAATATAATTGTGGTTTAAAAATTTACCATGAGATTTGAATGGTTAAAGGAAATGACGTCTTTCCAAATCTTTTCTGTATTTTATTCTATAGAACTATTTAAAACAGTGTGACTTTTCTTGTCGCACTAAACTGAGAAATTTACTTCAAAAAATAATCTTTTGTTGGGGACTTTTTAAAAGATGTCTTTCTGCTTAAGTTGAACATTTTGAAGCTTTATATCGATCATTATTAATGTATAAATTAAAAACTGTAAATTTGCATGCATAAGAAGTAAATTTTATGTGAAATGCTTTTAAAGAGAAGCTCTAAATACTTCTCTAACTTTTTCTTAAGACTAAAGTATACGTACTACAACTGATCTATTGTCTGTTTTCCATTGGCGGTTTCAATACATGAGTGTAGTATCATTACATTATGTGCTGAAGGTGACTTTAACTACTTAAGTTTCTTTTTTCTACCATATTTTGTCCAAAAATAAGCAATTTTGTATTCAAATTGATTTTATAAATTCAAATCAGCAGTCTAAAGAAGAACAATTTAGCATGGCCTCCATCTTTCTCTACTTTAGTCCAGAACAAAACTTGTTTTGCATCATTTTTCCCCACATTATATAGACTATAAACTTTTTATGTGTTTTGCTGGCATTTACATTTTTTTCCTTATAACTTTTGTTTATTTATCTTTATTTTTCATCTCTCAATTATTTTTGGATCGGACCCTTTTGTTTTGTTAACTGTTTGAAATTTGTGTGTATTATATGTTGTGTGATATTTTGTGTATTTGTGTGCTTTCATTTGATTTTTGAATGCTTTAATATTTTTTCATTTTTCCCCAACTTGTAATCCATTTCTCGTTCTTTTTTTTTGTTGTTGTTGTGTATATGTGACCAGTTATATTGCATCTATATCTTTTTTAAAATTTTTTATTATGTTTCGGTATCTATTCTCATTGTTTCTTCACTTCATTGCTTAATACCATTCATGTGTTCATATGGATGTGACCAATTTATTGTATATTTGTTTCTTTTTTTCTCTTCCCCCTTTTCTGTTTGGAATTTGCATTTGTTTCATTTAATTTGAAGCTTCCTTCAACCCTTTTTTGAGTCTTTTACTTACCTAGCCTTGTGTTGTACTTGTTGGTGCACAAGGAGTTTTTTTCCTTAAGAGATTGAAAAAAAAAAAAAAAAGTCAGCAGTCAAAACAGTTAAAGTATTGATTTTATTAATTTTTGATAATTTTTAATTGCATGTGACAAAAGGACCTAAAAACTAGTTTACCCAACCTAACCTGACCTAAAAACTGATTTACACTTGTTTTGCTATCAGACATTAATTAGACTGCTAGAGCCATTTACCAGAAACATTGCAAAGTAAAGAAAGTGAAAAAGATGGGAAAATCAGTGGATTGGCTTAGAAAAATGACCTGCCCGGCCGGTATTCAGGGAAGTCTCCTTTCCCAGTGCCCAAATGCTGTTGGGCAAAACTGTTTAACTTGAAACTTGTTTATTTAAGGAACAAAAATTCAGTTTGTGGGGTACTCAAAGGCTGATTCTGACAACCTGCGAAATCATACACATTCTTTCTTGCAGTGTTCATGGTTAGTGCAGCAATTTAAAATAATTCATTAAATTAAAGCAGATTAGTTATTAAATCTTTTATTAGATACTATAAACTTTTGTTTTAAATTGTAAAATAAATAAAAAGTTAACAGGTGTTTTTCTATGTTGATTTCCCAATTTTCTGACAGTTATACAAACAGAATATAAAACGTTTAGAAATGCAATTTTTAAAAAAATTTATTTTGTTTGTTTCATTTGTCAGCCTTTGCATTTGTAACAGAAATCCACGTTTTATGTAATGTGAAGTTTTTTTTTTTTTTTTTCGATTATTGTAATAATCCCATTTATGGGTAAAAATTTGTTTTAAATCTCCTTTGTTCCATGTTGGTGTTACACTGTAAGCAGCAAAAAGTAACCTTTCACCTTACCTTTTCTTATGCCATGCTGAAGAGTAATTTTTGAGTATTTGAAATAAATTTTTCTGTAAAAGGAGAAAATATATGTCTCTGAAATTAACACTTTGAATAACATTATAACCATTCCCACACGAACATAAGCTAATAGAAATTTAATGGAATGCTCATGATTGGAAGTATAATTACAGTATTTCAGGAAATTTCAATCTCGGATTAAAATCTGTATTGCTGAATCTTTGCGTTTTTAGAATTTCTAGAAAAATTTGTTTCTATAGTCTTATGTCTTTATGAATGTTTGGAGGTGGTTTCTGATTGCATAACTGTAATAAGAAATACTGTATTAAATTCGGGTTTGTCATGTTTATGGAGAGCAACTTGAGGTTTGAAATTTAGTTAAATCTCTGAATTAAAATTCCCCACACAATAGCCAACAAAGAAGAAAAAATGTGGCTCCAATTTCTAATTTAGTCTAGTATATCTAGCCAAGTCCATGAATCAAGGACTCATGGTAAAGTATAAGTGTGGCGAGAAAATAATGTTGAAGCAGAAATGTTCTGGCTGTATGCAAAATATTTGTAGGTGGTTTCTTATTGCATAACTGTAATAAGAAATACTGTATTAAATGTGTAACTTGGGTTCGGCATGTTTATGGAGAGCAATCAAAATAAGTAAAAACGTGCCATATTCAGGCTTTTTTAAAAAAATTATTTATTAAAAGTCACAAGGATACTTCATGATAAATAAAATTCTAATAAATCATGACAAAATAATTTCAAACACAACTCCTGAAAATCATTAATTCAATTTAAAATGTAAAAATATTGTAGAGAATAAAAGCCATGAGCAAATTGTGTTCTCGTTATTCAGATATAATGAATTAAAGAAAAGAGAGCTGATGCAAAATAATGCTGGTAAATCTTTTAAAAATACAAATACATGTTTTTCACTTTGTCGCATACGAAGTTTACAAAGAGAAAGAAATGGTTGCATTCGACCTTGAGATTTTGATGAATCTCTATGTTTTGGGCCTCCATTTCAAAAATACCATTTTTGGAGTCCTCACATTGGTGTGGTGTAGAAGTTTGAACAGGAGGTACCAGCTCGGGTGTCGTCATCTGACCACAATTCAAACTTCTGTGGTCCATCCTAATAATGCTAATATAACTAAATAATATAATATAACTAAACCATTTTTGGAATTATATCTGCCAGTCTGTGTGTGAACACGATAACTCTAAACAACTTGCTACATGAATGAATTTTTATTTCATCACTAGCACCATAGATTTGTATTGGATATTGTTTCAAATCCAGGAATTAGTTGACTGTCTGTAGGTATGTTTATTCAAATATATATGAACACAATAACTTTAAAAAAAATGCAATAAACTAGATACACAAAATTTGTACTTGTTTTTTACATCAAAATTGTGAATCTGTAACAAATTTACAAATTTTGTTCTCAATCAGTTAATGAAAAGAGGTACAAAATCAGAGGCCGTGCCCGAAATTTTCCTACGGGGGGGGGGGCCAAGCAAAATTTCTCTAATTTAGGTAGCTTCAAAATAACATTTATATTTAATTAAAGGTAATTAAGTATTAATTAGCGAATTCAGTTATAATTAGTTATTTGGAATAATTAGCTGTTTGTATAAAGGTGCGTATACACTTGGCGAACAAAACATGATTAAAACAGTTAGTTTACGATTAGCTGCGTTTGAGGAAATTTTATAAGACAGATTTCGTTCCATGGAAATGGACGAACGGTCTTCGAATCCATCAATCATCGAAAACGGATTGGAGTTTTTTTTT